>CAHIKZ030000621.1:165000-250000 GCA_903632075.3 Acanthosepion pharaonis
TTTTCTTTTTTGTTTCTCTTTCTGGTAGCATTCTGAGCATAAATATCAGATTCATTGATCCTGGTTTTTTAACGAAGCTTCACTCTTTTCATCCTAGTTCAAGTCTGATTTTTTCTGTGCGATATAATGATCAGTATTCGAATACGTTTTGTCTGATGAAGTTCACATTCGTTTGCAACTGGCTTATGAGGCAGTACTATGAATATGGATCTACTTAGGTTTTCTAGTATATCGGTACTGTTTTATATTTCAATATTTGATGTGTAATCTTATCAATGCCGAAATCGTCTAAGGCTGATAGCATCTCTATTACGATTCCGGCTGGCCCTGCTGCTTTGTTTCCGTTCAATTCAGCCATTCTGGTCAGTCGTTATTTATGTGTATTATCGGTTGTTTTTCTTTTGTTTTTTTGTTTTTTTGTTCTCCGATGCATTCTTTCCATCTCTAAAATATTTCTTCTTCCTCTAAAATCAGCTTCCCCTCTTTTTGATTTTTATTCGTCCTGCCGATAAGAATGATTTTGGTTCTGGTCGTTCTCTTTATTTTTTGAGGAATATCTGTTTTATCTCTGAGACTTATTCTTTCTATTTCTGCAGACATTTCATTGAACCATTCCTGTTTAGGCGAGACGTGTATTTGTTCCTAATTCCATTGTGTATATTCTTATATTCCGTACCATAGCTTGGAAATGGTTTTGCCACCTTTTCATCATGTCGAGAATTTCATCTGGCATCCATTCTTTTACCTTTGTCTTTTTTCCATTGAGAATCGTCTCGATGGTTAATGTTACTAAAGCTTTTCTTAATATGTCTCACTTCGCGTTTCCATTGTCATTTTATCTATTGTGTCTATTTTTACCGCTGTAAATACATTTTAACCTAACAATCGGGTCAGTCAGAAGTCTGTAGTATTATAATTTCGGTGTTGCCTCGACCGTTTTCAATTTCCGTAGTTTCGCTCTAAATTTGCATATCACTGTAAGGATGGGTATTTTTGCATTGTATATTGCATTCATCAATCTCATATCAATATTTATATAGTCAGTTTGGTTTTTCTCTCTTTTCCTGTGTCTCTGCATATGCGTCTTGGATATTCGAGAAACCAGGTAAGCTACTACCTGATAATTTGCTTTGAATTATTGGACACGTTTTTCTCCACGTTCTTTACGAGTTCCCCTCCCGAAGTTGTCGACTATTTCACCATTTCTTTTTTTTTTTTTTTGGTATTCAGTTCTACGACGATGATTAAAATTTCTTGTGATTTGCATTGAGCCTTGGCCTTATTTAGCGTAGAATAATTTTTTTTGAATTTCTCCTGTACTATGTGCTGTCGGTGGGAGGGAAATGTTGAAAGCCTTTTCTTTGAGTTTAACGACAAGTATTCTTTCAGAATTTTGGCAGAATCCAATAACACAATTCTTGATGTAGTATCAGTCTTCTGTCATTTTTCTCCGCCTGCACTCCGAGAGCTTTTTTTTTTTTTAAATACCAACAGTCGGTGACACCTGTCGCTCGTGTCATCCCTTACTGGGCGATGGGGCTGTTTCACCGAATCTGATTCCCTTTACGTCGTTTCTGCGTTTTCACTGGATGACGGTCAGATGGCACCTGTCACTCATATCTTCCCTTACGGGCGAGGGATCAATTACAAGTAATGTGATTCTCTTTATGACGTTTTCGCTAACAGTCGCTGGATGACGATCAGATGACATATGTCACTCATGTCATCCCTTGCCGGTTGAGGTAAGAGATGCCCTATTGACAATTTTGATGGAACTTGTTGCCGTTTTTACTAACATTAGCTGGTTGACAGTCAGGTACCACCTGTTGTATATGTCACTCCTTACCAGACAATAAGTTAATTCTAATCGTCTAAAGCGTCTTAACGCCGTTATCTTTCAGGATTCAAGAACCATGATTATTTCTTGGCATTGATAATGGAATGGTTTTCAGTTGCCGACTCCAAAGTAAATTTTTCAAGCACCACCACTAGAGTTCTTCCACATTTTGGTAGGTTTTATTTTTCATCCTACGGAGTTGCTAAAAGCCCTCGTCACTCACAAGGAATTGGAGCGGGGAGATGTTTTAGTCACCGGCCATCCGACAATAGCACACATACATAAATATATACGAAAGCTCCGTTTAACTCAGGCGGACATGTAGACAACTAATTATAGTATAGTATAATTATATTATGATATTACAATTAGGGCTTCAGTATACTGATAAATGGTGAGACCTTTTATTGTTTTGGCACACGTTATCAGATAATGTAGCCTAAGTTCATTTACCGGTAGGCCTAAGTTTGGGGCCACTGGAATCCTGCCGTATGTCTTGGGGTCGATTCGGTGGTTATAGGTCTAACTCAGAAGTTTGGAGACGATCTGTACGACTTTTATGTGGTACATAATATGCAACAATTAACTAAAAGGACAGAGAACGAAAGAAGAAGAGAAAAAACACAAATAAAATTACATTAAACCAACATTCACGAACTTTCGTGGAGAACAACCTTCCATTTGGCCAAAAGTAACGACTTTTTGGCGATTCAGTGTCTAATAAGTAGAAATCCGGCACAATTGGAACTGTCTGTCAAGCAGTAGAGATAGGAGTAAGAATTAAGTCTATACATAACAAGACAAAGTTAAGGACAAAATACAAAATCAAAAAGGATGGGGAAATTATGACAATATAAAAGACATAAGATAAATACTGTCATATAATGAAATAGACACATCGTATTTAAGGAAACGTATTGCCACTTACTGAAAACCTGGATACCTATCTAGATTATCAAATAACACAGAGCTAAAAAAAAAAAAAACGGTCTCGCGTCGATTATTATTTGCGCAGTTAAAATATCACCAAAGAATGTTGCGTTTCGTGTTACCTTTGGCCTCTGATGATCTATCGACAATTCCTCAGTCCCCCAACACTGCATCGGAGACTGAATGAACAGCGGATAATTTTCTTTAACTTTCTTTTTACTAGTTTTATTTCAGTGGTTGGGGTAATAGCTATATTATTATCGTTTTCTGAAGGAAGCGAGAGGGAATGGGAAATAGAATGGTTCTCAACTTGTCGGTCAACGACTTATCAACGCCACGTTATGGTGGTGTCTGTTGAGGCCACATCAGGCCAACGAATCTGGGAACGGAGAGACGCCTTTTAATGCTGCTACTATAGTATCTATCTTCGTGCATTTTTCTGTGTTATATTAAAACTTAACGACGTCAACTTACTCGCTCTTTCCCTCTGTCCCTCAGCAGTAAGTCCCGTGAGTATCAATTTCTCTAATTCATCTTTCCTCATTACGTATCCCAGAAATTCAAACTATCACTGTCTGAATTTTCAGTATACATGTCCTTAAATTCCAATTTTCTCACTGCTCATTTTGATAATCTGAGTTATTCTCATCTTTCGTCGGTAGAACAACATCTTTGTTGGTTCAAGTCTCTTGTTCATCTGTGTAGAGATTGAACAGCATTCACTTTCTTATAATCGATTTAATATTAGATCTTGGAGCTTCGTGCCTGCAAACAAAACGGAATGGTAAAAGGAAGGTCTTCCCTTGAAACTGCTATTATTTTAAATACCTTCACTCATGGGCAATATTTATTGCTTTAAAAAGCGATGATTAGAATTTTATTTAATAAAACCTAAACATAAAGAAGTGAATATATACATTATCGTTGTCCTTAGAATTAACAAGAAAAATAATAGACTATTTATTTATTGGATTGATTATTTACTGTTATTATTATTATTATTATTATTATTATTTATTGGAATGGGTGGCAAAACATCGACTAATTGTCAATCGATTCAAAGTTCATGAAATGCTAAATAATAAGGATTTCTTTATAGTTGATAACCATATTTTAATAATTTAGTAATTTTGTATAAATTGATGAATAAAAATTTGTTTTAATTTTTATTTATTCATAAATTGGTAAATGATAAATTTTAAAATTCACTAGTTTTAATAGAATTCTATCAATCTGTAGAATGTTGTGAATATAAAATTATTTTTGTAATCTAATAAATACACTTTATTTTATTTTATTTTTTTTGTTGTAAATTCTCAATGACAGAAATGTATAAATATACGTTCATCATATGTTTGGGTTTTTTATAATCCTAATAATCGCTTTCTAAATTAATAAATATTCTTGAGGAGTGAAGGTAGTTAAAATAATAGCGGTGTCAAAGGAAAAACCGTCCTTATGACACTACCAGCCGAGCCAATGACTTCATAACTAAGAAAGAGAGCAAGTGAAAAATATCATCATCATCATCATCATCATCATCATCATCATCATCATCATCATCATCATTATTACTACTACTAATAATAATAATAATAATAATAATAATAATACAAGAAGTAGTACATTAATTTCTAAATCCTCTACGATCACGATTCTCAATCACGTGATATTCTTCAGTTCACTACGAAATATTGTCACGACATACATATATGTATATATATGTATATATGAGTGTGGAAGTCGTGATGGTACAGCGTTAGTATTTAAATAAATGAATAAGTATTAAACATTTTTTTTTAAATAATTTTTTTCACTGTTCTTCGATTATGTTATTTTAAAAACTTTCTTTTTAATATTCGTTTTGTTAAAAGTATTTTTTTATTTTTTAAGGGATGAACATAAAAAAAAATTCAACAGTTCCCATCCATTTTGAATTTAGGTTTTATTACAATCCTAATAATCGCCTTCTAAATCAATAAACATTCTTGAGGAGTGAAGGTAGTTAAAATAATAGCGGTGTCAAAGGAAAAACCATCCTTATGACACTACGTTTTGTGTGTGTGGTGCGTGTGTGGTGTGTGTGTGTGTGTGTGTGTGTGTGTGTGTGTGTGTGTGGACACGAAGGTCCAAAAACTGCCAGATGTTATTTAGCAGTTCAGTACACTTTGTTACTACTGGTGCAAAATATGATAAATACAAATAATAATAAAGATCTTTCCTTAGTTGCATCTTCGTTGCATGCAGATTATTATCATAATCTTTGTTGTTGGAATCACAACGTTTGCGATGTCGTGTACTCCGACCATTATCAGGTGTATATAGATCCGGGTAACCTACAGGTTAATCCAGCAGCAGCAGTAGCACTTCTCAACAGACAGGTTAGATCCTCACTGGGTGTCACATACTTTCTGCCTTGTGCCACATCTAAGCTGCGCTTGGAAAATCACTAGATTTAAGGCTGCAAACTCCCAAACAAGACGAGAAAACAGTCTAGTGGATTAAAGCGTTAGTTCTGGTGGTAAAGTAATTTTGATTTTGGGGGGGGGAGGCGGGTGTTATGGACTTGGATTGACTGAAAATATATCGAACAATACAAAATATAAGAACGAGTTTCTTTCTGTAAATAGTTTTTCTGATTTATGTATTTCACTTTCTATTCTTCGTTCTCAGTTCATTTCTTTCTATTTTCCTGTTGCTAAATATGTTTTCTCTTTTTACTCACTTTACGTGATCTCCTTAGTTCTCTTTCTCTCTCTATTTCTCTCTAGATCTCTCTCTCTCTATCTCTATCTCTCTCTCTATCTCTCTCTCTCTCTCTCTATCTATCTATCTATCTATCTCTCTAGTTTCCTATCGCTGAATACTTTCCTCTTTTTATACACTTTTTGTAATTTCTCAAATTCTCTTTCTATTCTCCACTCTCTCTCTCTCTCTCTCTCTCTCTCATCCCATCTCTTTCTCCCTCTCTCTCTCTCTCTATATATATATATATATATCCTTCTTTCTCAAGTTGTATCTATACCTTCTTTTTTTATGTTAGTTCACTATTCCTCTTCGACTCTCTATTTTCTAGTGCCGTGCTTTTTTTATTGTTTTGTTTCCCCCCCCCCACCTTTACTTTCAGTCTCATTAAATTCTAAATTTCCATTCATTTTTTTTCCCATCCTTTGAGAGTTCGCAAATCGTCTTTGGGAGAAAATTTTGTCTTTTCTACAAAGAAACTGTTTCCTACGACGCAGCGGCTAGCAAAAGGGATTTGTTTCTTAATTAGAGAATGACACATTTTTTTTCACGACAATTAATTTACAATTCAAGGATAAACTCTGGCAAGAAGATTTCTACAAAGACATTACCGAAAATAATAAGCCTTCCCTATTAGTTTCCTACACATGTTGCCAAAGAATTATCCTTGCAGTAATAAATTATTAAACTATCGCGACAAACGACTACATGTGTTGCTGCCGATGTACGAGGGACGATTTCAAAAGGAAAGAAAATAAGGTTCCAATGTATTGAAAATTGATAGATAGATAGATAGATAGATAGATAGATAGATAGATAGATAGATAGATAGAAATAGAGAGGAGTGCGAGAGAGAAAAATTACTAAGATATGTCTGAACAGAATTGGGATGAACAGATATAGATGGACAAATGGGTATAAAGACAATAAAGTAACTATAATGTCTGAATAGATAGATAGATAGATAGATAGATAGATAGATAGATAGATAGATAGATAGATAGATAGATAGATAGAAATAGAGAGGAGTGCGAGAGAGAAAAATTACTAAGATATGTCTGAACAGAATTGGGATGAACAGATATAGATGGACAAATGGGTTTAAAGACAATAAAGTAACTATAATGGCTGAATAGATAGATAGATAGATAGATAGATAGATAGATAGATATAAAGAAAGAATGAATGAATTCGCAACGTTTCTTTCTTTTCATTAAGAAAGAATCACGGTACCATCTTTTTTAAAATCATATGTTTTTCATATTTACCGTTATTCAGCGTTGTTAAATCAAAAACATACAAGTATTTCCACTTACAAACTTGTATAGCTTGACTGCACAGTCTGACATGCCTTTTCCACATGTCACCACTCAACACGGTTACTTACGCCTCCTTCCAGGTATAAATGATTTATAATAAAGTAGGCCTGACATACTTGCCGAAGTAGAACGGATTTTAATATCGAAGCACAAAGGCAACATTCATTAATGCCAAAACAAAGCTTTTTTCTTTCCTCAAATGCAATACATAACATTTTATGCCCACTTCTCTTGTGAACCTTAGCATACCAGTACCACGAAATAATGGTTATATATATATATATATATATATATATATATATATATATATATATATATATATATATATATATATAGATAGATAGATATATATAGCTAGCTAACTAGCTATCGAGATAGATAGATAGATAGATAGATAGATAGATAGATAGATAGATAGATAGATAGATAGATAGATATAGCTAGCTAGCTAGATAGATAGATAAATATAACTAGCTAACTAGCTAGCGAGCTAGATAGATAGATAGATAGATAGATAGATAGATAGATAGATAGATTCTGCGTTTATTTATTAAACATTATATTCATTTATTTTTGTCTACCGGCTTTAATATTCGAGAAATCTTATTATCACCATTGGGATCTTAGCATTCCGATCGCCATCTTCTCCCCCTTATTCCTTTTCTTCCATCTAGTATCGGTGGCGGGGATGGCTGTGAAGGCTCAGCCTGCATCTGAATGTGCTCCGATGAGATGTTGCACATCGGGATTAAAGTTATGAATCAATTATCCAAAGTTCGGTATTTTTCTATAATATTCAAATACTTTCGTCAATCATAATCATATTATAAAAAGCACACTCTCATATAAGGTTATTTGTCCGTTTTCGTGCTGATATCGATCAAACAACAAAATTACTATTAACAAAAGACAAAATCTTTTGTATTACGAAACAGAAACATTTCATTAGAAATGGATAAAAATGCTGAACAGCGATTCCATGTTATATCTCCTTTACGAAGAATCTCTTTACAGATGCAGAAGAGATTTTAGACAACAGAGAATTGGTTCTACCGAGCACTGCTGAGAATCCGAAGGTCGAAGCATGTAAACAATGGGGTTATTTTAAGGAAAATGGAAAAAGGGTATTTATGCTTAAATCAGAAACAGGAAAAGGAAAAAGAAAAATTTGATATTCACAGGACATTTTGAAGAAAGAGTAACAGCAAGAAACCTAGCTAACAAGCTCGTCTAAATTGATAGCAGAACAGAAAGAGGAATGAATAGTCAAGGCAAACATCGCTAAGGGCTTCAAGTTGTGGAGGGCCATTAAAACCTCAAGGGACATGGCACATACAGAAATTATTGTTTTTTGTCTTTTCTCTATTTGATTGGGATGTGCGCGTATTGTAATGGATTGCGGCTCGGAATAAGAAGTCGGAGATTCGAGTTCAAATTCCAGTTGAGTCTGTTATATTCACATACTCGCAAATACTCTTGGGAAAGCTACGAATCTACCTCTTCTACCTCTTCTCCATGTAATGGATTAAATAATAGAAAATAATGGGTTCTATATTCTTGAGCGGAAGCCATTCTAGAGAAGGTGACTCGAAGAAATCTCCCATCATGTCTGAGACTTTAATGGGATTTATCGTCGCATGAAATTAAAATCGTTCAGTCGTGTGATTTTTACATTCTGCCGCAGACGGAGAAAGGGTTACCTTCTTTTTTTTTCTGTCTTTGATTGCTTGGTGACATTCTCTTTTATAACTGTGTATGGAAATCGCGGAGCCGTGTTCGAATTCCAGCATAGTTCTTTACATTTACTTACGTGTAAATACCTTTGGGAGAAGTATGAAGATATCTTTTCTCACCAGCTATGGGTTGAATTACAGGACAGACGAGATCGTAGAGCTTTGGTTGACAACCAGACTACTGCAAAAAGAAACGGCAGCCTAATGCAGAAAAATCTTCGGCATGATCAGTGATGAATCGGAAATGTGTATAACTGACTGTTGTCAGAAGATATGGATAAATTTACTCTTTGTCTGTTTTCGTTCCAGCTTCCTCCACGCACTTGTTGGAGTTGATATACTCATATGCCGGAGAATGGGGGGGGGGAGAAGGAGGACAATATTTACCAGGCTGACTTTAAGGAAAAATCTAAGTGTTATATACTGCTAGACTGAATTTGTGTGAAGGACTAGGTTTGCGTTAGTAGAAATCCAAGGCCGTTTGGCGAACTCTTCGTTTTTGTTTTTGGGTTTTTTTTTTTTTGTCCTTGCATGGACCGGAACCTACTTCAAAATATTCGCGCCTGTTTATGCAAAAGGATGCTAGATTTTGATCAAGATAACTTATTATTTATATTAATAATCCAACGACTAGAAGTTATTATATTCATCGGGTTTTTTGCCTCACTGGAATGGCTTCGTTAATCAGGCACTTCTCCAACGATGGTTTAGGCCAATAAACATCTAAGATTGCAAAGTGCTGGAATGCGTCCCTTTTCGTTAATTGCTCTTTGAATATGGTTTCGTATGTTGGACCAGCCGAGCCAATGACTTCAAAACTAAGAAAGAGAGCAAGTGAAAAATATTATCATCATCATTACTATTGCTACTACAAGAAGTAGTACATTAATTTCCAAATCCTCTACGGTCATGATTCTCAATCGCGCGATATTCTTCAGTTCACACGAAATATTGTCACGACACAGACACACACACACACACACACACATATATATATATATATATATATATATATATATATATATATATATATATATATATATATATATATATGCATGTATGTATATATGTATGTATGATGTGTGAAAGAAGTAATGTTACAGCATTAATATTTGAATAAATGAATAAGTATTAAACATATATTCACTGTTCTTCGATTATGTTATTTTAAAAACTTTCTTTTTAATATTCGTTTTGTTAAAAGTATTTTTTAAGGGATGAACATAAAGAAAAAATTCAACAGTTCCCATCCATTTTGAATTTCAAAGCAAAAGGAATCTGTTACTTTAGCTAAAAAACATTTATCAATTTTATTGTGATTTTCTGCTTCTTATTTAAATTAGGCTTCTCAACTGTACCTAAACATCAAAAATAAAAATCGAGAATGACTACGCTCAAATGAAAAAGAAATGAGGGTCTGCTTATCGCACATTCGACCAAACATGAAGTAATCGTGAAAAAAAAATACCACCAGGCTCAGATTTCACACTAAATAAGCTGCACAAATAGTTGAATAGAAACTCTGCAATAAAGCAATTCCATATTGACGTGTTCATTTTTTTCTTTTTAATCTATGGTTTCATTTCATAACATTTAAATATATACACTTTGAAAATTTTGCTAAGTGATCCATAATATTTACATTTGCGCCTAGTTGTGCCGTAGCTTAAAAAGTTTTGGAAACACTGCTCTACGGTAATGTTATGTCCAATGCGATGCAACACATTTACTTTCCTCGCAAACTTTTTAACGTTTGCATGTAACCGGTGTTTGTAGTATATTCTTTTGCTACTTCAATATATATGAAGGCTTCATATATATATATATTGATTAAAAGCAGTTTCAAAATGAAACTGCATTTAATCAATGGACCTGTCAGTCAGAAGAAGTACCTCGGAACGAAACGCATCAATAATACCTTCTCAAACTTCTTATTCCTTTACCAACACACAAATAGATATTAGCATATGTAGATAGATAGATAGATAGATAGATAGATAGATAGATAGATAGATAGATAGATAGATAGATAGATAAACAGAGTGACAGATGATAAGTGTTAATATATGCTAATGCATCTTCACATGTCAACCAAACTATATACGAGTGGAGAACACTAAAATAAGTTAAGTCGAATTCCAGACTAATCCATTACATTCACTGACGTGATAATACCATTGGGAAAGGTATGAATCCTCATTTTCTCCCGCCCAGCTATGGGTAAATAGCAGGACATACCGGGTTCTATAGCTGTGGATGGCAACTGGTCTACCACAGAAAGAAATGGCAACCTACTGCAGGAAAAAAATCTACCCCCTCCGTCATGTATCGAAAGATACATGATCGCCTACGCGTGTATCATGCATAGCACATAACAACAATTATAGATAAGGTACCATACATCACGATTTTAAATAAACATATCTTACAAAGCTTCTCGCAAGTATCGTTAATTCGTCCCTCTTTAAATGCACTACAAATTACTAACTGCAGTAGGCTAATAGTCTCTAACTCCAGGTACTTCAACTTTTAAATTAAACCATTACTCACGTAATGCCTTATTTGTTTAACGATCTTGGACTTATGACAACTATAACATTTCATAAAATATTTTCTAATTCAACCAGACGGTATTTTATGTCATATGAAAATCTGGAACCTGCTTAGATTTCTTTTCGTTAAAATTAATCTTAACGAATAAAATGAACAAATAAATAATGTAAAAAAAAAATAAATAGAATTTGGCTGTGCAAAATAAACTACAGAATACAGAGCTGATTATCGAATTTACTTTTATGTTTGCTTTTTGGGATACCGTAAAAACATTTGGAAATAAATTTAAAATATTACAACTGGTATAAAAAAATCACATAAAAGCTATTTGGAGCTGGTTGGCGCAAACCCATTCCAGGCTTATAATGCCTGAAATAGCGCTTAGCTACACCACAGAGACAAAAACAAGCCATGAATTTTATTTTTAAAATTCTACCTTATTAACAAAAAAGAAAAAACAGAACAGAACCTATTCCTGAGAATTCACATAGTTGGAATGTTAATAAATGTTAAATATATTATAATAATAATAATAATAATAATAATAATAATAATAATAATACACGGACAGAACAATCAAAGCTAATCGACCAGATATCATGATCAGAGACCGCACAATCAAAATGTGCTTCTTATTGATATTTAGGAATAAAGTGTCGCTACCAATACTTGAGTTTGAACATTGATCGCCTTGAGCAAACACAGGCGATCCCATTATTAAATTAAGTAGACCCCGTGACCATAGAGTAAACGCATATATGTAGGAAGTAGCTGACGACTAACAATCGTTACTTCTAGTTTATCCTCTATTATTATACAAACCGCCATTCTCTACTCGGTGGTTACTATTCGAGCGAGTATTATCGAGCAAGTGGTATTAGTGCGAGTGATGTTCGAAGGTGTCTGACACAAGTATTGTTCAACGGCGTTACACTAAGTTGTATCTGCGATTACAAAATCTCTACTACAATGAGCATTACGAAAGTGACAACGAGTATTCGTTGGCATCACAAAAGTGTCAAACGAGTGTTTGTTGATATCACAAAAATATGGTAGCCCCTGCAGACTCTAATTTATCTTTGAAGAGCTTAAAAAAAACTATCAAAATCCAAGGGCCTTGAAATCAAAATCTCAAAAATGTCGCATATGAAGATATTGTGGAATCTTCCACAACAGCCAGTTAACCCCTGCCAGGAAATGCACTATTCCTGTGTGACTTTCACCACCACCATCTTACAAAATATATAACAAGCATTCATTGGTTAATCACCTTCAATCTTGCTTGCTGATTGGTCAGTTTCGACTAATCAAATCACCCCCACGTGACAGATCTATTTTGGCGCCAACTCAGTCGAAGCCTGTCACGTGGTACAACAAAATTATAAAAACAAAATACGTGTAAACTCTCTCTCGCGTCTCATTCCTCGCTGCCAAGATGTAACTTTCAAGAACTCCCGTCTTGACTATGTAGTCAGACGTTAAAGAACATTACCAACATTCACGCAAGTACGAACTCTAAAATCTCTTCTGAACTCTTACCAACTTTACCAAACATGCTAAAGGAACTTTATTCTTCTAAACTACAGTTTAATAATTACTTTCACTTTATGAGCTCAGGTACAAATATTACCAAGTCTAAGAGACACAACTCTGTCTAACCTTTTCAGTTCACAGGCATTGTATATCAAATACTTAATAAATCCAATTGTTACGTTTTGAAAGAATACGTCATGATTTGTTTCTAATATCTTTCTTTAATTGTTGTGGACGAATGTTTTTAGAACACCAACACTAAAAATCCTTCTGATCACTCAAAATACATTCGCCAGTCTGCAACAATATCAACAATTCTAATTGGAATTGGAATTGTCGGATTGATTGGAAATGGTTCCCATAGACTCATTGAATGGATTCTTGGTACCTTAAATAGAAAAAATGATACACACAAGTAAAACACACACCTTACTAAGAGCTTTACCTATGTAAAGTGTGTGTGATCGCGTGGTGGGTGGGGGTTTTCAAAAATGCTCAGTGGAAAATGTCATGATGTCATTTCTGATCTAAGGTCCCTGGTGGGGACCCGTAATGAATTGAGTATACAGTAGAATTCAAAGGGAATAAAATCATAATAATAATGCCTGATTTCCGATTATACTTGTCTGCTAGCGTATCCCTGTAAGCACATTTTTGTTTGTTGAACACCCACAGCATCGGCCTGTGGTTTATACTGCAACTGAGTTGGTCATAGTTATTTTTCTGAGAGAGAGAGAGGGGGGTACCGGGGAGGTGAGAGCACATAATCGGGCATGACCAGCAGCTTGAACAGAGCCATTGGAATAAAACCTACGGTCAAGGTGACTTCTGAATTGGTCGAAAAGTTCTGTTCCCCTATTTTCACTCACAAGGTTTGGGTCAATTTGCTGTATGGTTTTTTCAAACCAATAATATCAAGAAGTCATTCACAAATTGACAATGTTGATATTCGAACCCGGGTTTATAGACAGAATGCGGACGTTCTAACCATCGATATACAATAAATACCCTCCAGAAACACTTCTTTATATCCCCAATATGCATAAAACCTTATGTTGATGAATGTAAAGTCGAGATATTCGCTGATGAAGTAACCTAATATTATGAATTCACTTCCAACACACGTTATATTTAGCATACAATTGAAATGCCTTAATAAAACCAATTTTAATACACGCTTGAATTACATTAACATTTCAAGAATTGAACGAACTCAAACACTGTGAGGGATAAATGTGACGTCCATACAAACAATGAAATAATAAACATAGAATTTAAATACTTAAACATAACTCCGCATAATTCCCATTTCAAAATTGTCTAATATGCTAAATCAGTAGCAAAACACTTTAAATTTATTAAGGTTTTTCTTCTGCTTGTTCCTAAATAAGGTTAATCTTCGTGCATAATGATTGAGGACTCCTTTTGTAACGGGAGAACTATCGCCGTAGAGCCGTATCAACTCGCTAGTCTCGTAGATACGGAATATAGTATCTCTTTCGATGAATGCAATAAAGGGTTCGATTTGAAATTCCAACGTATATCTCCTGAAGAGTGTACACCTCCGAAACGTCGTGATTATAAAAATAACGATCAGGACAATAGCCGGAAAATGTAAATAGTGTAAAAGGAAATCATTTCTACCATAAGGTACTTCGATATGGTATAATGGTTAGTAAGCTTGATTCGCTAGCACAATTACGACTGAGTAGTGAGTTCAACTATGATGGGGTGCCACATTTAAACGACGCTTAGAAAATCATATTTTCATTTCTACCCACTTCTTAAAATAATGACCAGCATTCATATTGCTATTGCTATATTTTGTCAAAATTGTTTAGTTCAAATATTTAAACGATACCATTGGTGGAATTACTACGAATATTTTATTGTCGTTGAACTTGCCATGAGCTAATTCAGTCATTAACCTAAGAATTACGATTCATATGAATACTAAAAATAGAAAAACTGTGAACTTTTTATAGGTTAAATCAAGTTTTATATAACTTTTATATACGGAGCATATCTTGTTTTAATCATTTCACTCCAAGCAAACCGGGAATGCCACTGGTACGAAAGGATTCCAGGGAGGGAAAGTGAGAGGAAAAAAACTGAGTAGGATCAAGGACAGGACAAAAGATGAACGGTTTTCAAAAAGATAAAAGATGGCGATTGACGTTGCAATCAAATTTTTAAAGATTGTAGTTATCAAGGAAGCAATTAAACGGAAGGGAGTTCCATAGGCGGGAAGTTCGAGAAAAGAAACTGTGATAGTCGAAATGGCGGTTGCATTTAGCCATTTCAACAATAAACGGGTGAGACCTAGATGCAAATCAAGTGGAACGCTTAAATTCATGCAAGAGGAAAAGATTGTCGGAGCAATTGCCATGGAAATATTTGTAAAAAAAAAAATTTTTTAAAAAACTGAGAAAAGCCACGCCACATCAATGAGAAAGTGACTGAACTCGAGTTGCGAAGTCAGAATAGATTACATTACAGATCCTTCTTTGGATTTTGCCAAGCAACTCTAGATGAATAACTGGAGAACCAGACCGGATACAGCGATAGTATTCAATGCGCAGGCGAATGGTCGATTTGTAAATGTTCATGATGGACTCTGATGAGAAAAACCTTCTGGCACGTCACAGTGACCCAACTTTCCTTGCAGTAGATGCAGCTATTGATTCGATGTAGTCGGTCCAATTCAAGTCAGATGAAAACGTGAGGCCAAGAAGGTGCAGTGTGTTGCTCTACAGGATATATGATTGAAATACAACTTCAGAATAATAATTTTGTTATTCACTAAGGAGGATTATTTGGCAAATTCTCAGTTACTCCATTTTTTCAAATTGATAACAGTCTATCCATCAAGATATTACTACTCAATTTAATGATTATTATCTGCGCTAGAAGAAAGTCCACTTGCGACAGTAGTAAATATGGGATTTTTTTTTCTTATTCTTATATGGTGTGACCATTTAAGTAGTAGTCGATCACGTCTCACCATAAGATAAAAATAATTCAGGGCTCTTAATATCATTTGTCCCTTTCTTACCATTTATCCGTGCATTGAATATTACTGATACATTTGTTCTGTTGCGTCTGATATCTACTTAGAGATTCTTGATAAAATGCAAAGAAAAATCTGTAATCTTACCAGTCCTGACCTGGCATCTCGGCTACAGTAACATTCTCATCCTCTGTAACATAGTCTCCCTCTTCCTCTTCTATAAATATTTTCACGGTAATTGTTCGGATAGGCTTTCCTTTTTGGTTCCTCGTCTTTACGAATTTGCGCGCTGTACTAGATCGATAATTATATCTTTTTTTTTACAGTTGACATCACTGGCTATAACCATATGTTCTACGTTAATAGTCTCTCCTCTCGCACTTCTCTGCTGGAGAATTCTCTCATGGCTTCTAGTCAACATTGATCTTCAAAAATTTGAATGTAACGTCACTTGTTATCTTCTGTCATCTTAATTCATATTCTCTCTCTTTAATAATATTTTTCTTTTCTCCATATTCTTTCAAAGTCATTAACCTCTTGTTTCTTAATGATTTTATTGTCTTGATTGGTAAAATGATTAAAATATATACTATCCTTCCAAATCCATTTACACAAGCTTGTTAGACAGGTCATTTTTTTTCTTCTATCTTTCGGGCCTTCAGTGTACCTTGTGTATTTCAAAATCTCCGATACCTCTTTCTTCAGAGTCTGCCAGTGACAGGACCCAAAGAGAGTGAGTTCAATACCAGGTTAAGGCAGTGGAGAACTTTCAGAGGGAAATTAACAGGAGATAACTGATATCCATCACACATGGCACGTGGAACTAGAACAGTCTACCCCAGTGAGCGAAATAAAGGGTTCAGTTCGAAATTCCAACCATCTGAAGAAGGCCGGAGCGTACAACGGCCGAAACGTTGTGATAAATATGGCGACAAAGATGAGGACAATAGTCCGAATAATATAAATAATGACCTCTTTCTTCATTATGTGTCCCAGAACTTTAGACAGTCTCTTTCTGATTCTAAGTAGGATCATGTTTTTGTTCCCATTGAACTGAAACCTTGTTCATATGTTCAGTCCTTGATATTCTCAGAATCCGTCTGTTGAACCATATCACAATTACTTCATTCTCTTATGTTCTAAGAATTCCAGAATTCACTGAAATATAGGAAGAATTATATTAAATAGCAGTTCGACACTCATTTTTTTGTAAATAATTAAATGTCATTGCTTCATAATTGTTTGCAATGCGTCTTTGGCTTTTGATGTCACATTATCTATCATCTGTTATAGTATTTCCGGATAGTTAAATGTCTATATTTGAGTGTGACTTCTCCAATTCGTCGCTGACATCTTGGACTCTTTCTCTTCTTTCTCTTAACAAGCATACAGTCTCTATTCTTATAATTAACCGCACGACGTTTTTTTTTATTTTTTTTTATTTTATACAATTTCTTTACACAATACAAAGATTCGCCTAATGCACAGCTGAAAATAGTGCGTAACTATCAACGAAACGGTAACTCTGAATTATGTGTGCGATGAACGAATATAACCGAAGGTGTTAGGTAATTAATATTATGCGGATGTGCTAAGATGTCGGATGAACCTTGGCTTGACGAGATCAAGCAATCATCCACGTGACTATAAGTTATATAATGTGTCAGTTAATAGGGGGGAAAAAGGTTTCTCTGTGAAGCAGTCTTCTAATATTTTAAATATGAAGAGCACATCGACCTTGTGTAATGTTTAACAAGATTGTTACCAGTTGCTCTATACTCTCTGCCTTGTGCCACATCTAATCTTCGCTTATTAAATCAGTATTTTTGAAACATGGAATAAAAAAAGAGGATTCGACTCCATGGAAAATGGCAAGGTGCAACTTAGTTGCGAATGTCGGAAGCGGTGGTACGACAGAATAAAGGTATAGGCGAATGTCTGAACTTGTTATACTAGAGAATGAATTTACCGCGCATGTCCAAACTGTGATGCTAAAGAATTAACGTACTGCGAATCTCCGAACTGGTGATAATATATAATAAAGGTACTTCGAATGTCGAAACTATTACTACTAGACAATGAAGGTACTGCGAATGTCGGAATTGGTGGTACTAAAGAATGAAGGTACTGCGAATATCTGAACTGATGGTACTAGAGAATAAAATTACTGAGCGTGTTTGAAATGATGGTACTAAAAAATGAGTATCTGCGCATGTCCAAAATGGTGACGCTACTGAATGAAGTTCATTTTAACATTTGCCATAGAAGAAATGATAAATAGCACAGATTTGAAACCGATATGTCTGACTGTAAGATTTATTCTGAGAAAATTGAAAATAAAGCATTGTAAATTTCAGCTAGTATTTGAACACCAACCAAGACAGCTACTCGGCCCGGAGGCTAGGATCAAAGTATAGTACGCTGCCTTTGTGAGCCTCCGAGTCGGCCTCTGTCGAACTCTCTGCATTAGCAGAGAGGAACCCGGACGAAGCCCTTGCTGAAAGGCAAGGTTTCGTTTGGGAGGTAGACAGGGCCTGAACCCGTCTAGGCGGGTTCAAAAAGGCTATATTTTTGGCCGAGCCTACGGGCTCGGGGATACCCACATTAAACCGGCATTGTGCCACATTCTATCCTCGTGGGTGGATCGATAAATACTGAACACCAACCAAGACAGCTGTTAGAAAGGAGGTAAGTACATCACTCAAGAAGTAGGATCTTTAAATTATTCGTATTAAATTCAATACACTGATAAAGAAAACATAACAAAGGCAAATACATGTTTCACGTAACAACCTATTAATCAATAACAATAAAGCTAAGAAGGCTTAAAACATGTAAGTACATCTGTTTTGACCTTTCATTATTCATTACCAGTGCTTAAAACTAGTAATAACTGTTTACTATTTCTTTTTGGAGAATAGGAGCAGCTCCATTTTCTTTTCTTTCTCGGGTAAGGTTATGCCGCAAAATCAGGTGTGAATAGTCCCTGGAAACTACACAGCAGAAACATCTTCAATCTGGTGACAAGGAGTGGATATTTTATATCACCAGCCACACATTAAACTGTGTTACATTTTCCTCCATGGGGAGGGAAAAGCTTATTGAGATTTTTTATTTAAAGCCAGAAATTAATTTTAGATTGTAAATATAATGAACTCAACGGGAATTATAACTCGGCTCTTCGACTTCAAATTCCTAGCCGTTATCCTTTACACCAGTACAACCGATCTTAGGGCAATTTATTCCCAAGCGGCCAGCTATATAGATAGTGTGCCGGCTTGGCGATGCTAAACGATGATGATCGTACGGGAACTGATATTTCAAAGTGATATGGTCGTTAAACTCTTAGGCTTCCTACTACAAGAACAGGCAATCCGTACTTTTTTTTTTTTTTTGTAAGTAGTGAAAAATAGATGCTGGAATATCTGACAACAACTTGTAAATCTGATAGATTAACGCGGTGATATATTTTATTGATGAGGGATAATGCTTCCCCTATCGTTTTGGGAATAACGTCTTCGTTTTCTTGATTGTCACAATAGTTCCCCGCATTATGATTCAATATATTTCTTTTTCTTTTAAGCTACAGAATATTTATTGAAATGAATATATCTTTTAGCGAGACATTCTCTTTCGAGAAGGAGAAATCAAGTGTTTGTCTTCTTAACAGCAGAGAAAAATATTCAGTCCAAAGTATCTCCTTTTTTTCTTTTTCTTTTTTTTTTGTTTGCTCCTTTTTTGATCTTTCTATGGCTATGATTGCATTTTCTTGTTTAACTAAATCGATGCATGTATATTTTAAATAAATAAATAAATGTAAATAACTCTTCGGGTATATATGGAGCTTTATATTTCTTTAAAAAATGTTAAGGAATCAGAAAAGTAATAAAAAGCAACGGAAAGGAATATAAAAAAAAACACACACCGAAAATGTATCTGCAGTTTATGACAAATGCTGATTTTTGGGGTTTTCAGATATTCTTTAACAAAAAAAATCAAATATCAACATTTGCACATATATTAGCATTTATTGTAAATGGCTTAACTCCCATTATAGTTTTTTTTTCCCATTCCCGATCTCCGCCATTCATTTTTCACAATGGTGTGACATGACGGCTGTCAATATATATATATATATATATATATAAATGCATATATAAAAAAATATATATATATATGTATATATATAATATTCATATATATAAATATAAACGCATATATATATATATAATATGCATATATATAAATATAAATGCATATATATATATGCATTTATATTTGTATAAAAAAAGACACGTGAATATACATGTATATGTACATATATAAATGTATATATACGTATATGCATGAATAATATACGTGTGTGTAAATGCATATATATATATATATATATGTATATATATGCATTTACACACACACATATGTATTCATGCATATACGTACGTATATATATATATATATATATATATATATATATATATATATATATATATATATATATATATGGGTGTATTTGGGCAGCAATCTTTCATTAAAAACCAGTACCATTTTTATTATTTCATTTATTTTGTTCTATTATATATATATATATATATATATATATATATATATATATATATATATATATAAAAACCTATAGTCAGATATATATATATACATGCATTTTATATATATACACATATACATGTTTACGTACAGGGGGCTTTAAAAGTAGGTATACAGTACATATTATATCAGTATTACTAGTATTATCATAGTGGTTCTAGGATTCATTTAATATTAAACTTCGTGTTTTTCATTAAAATCATTTGTAATAAATTTATTTTCCTAATTCTTATTATAATTATTTATTTTTGAATAAATAATAATGAGAAATGTTTCGCACGTAAAGAGGCATGTATGAAGGACAGGGAACATTTGACGAATTAATTTTTGTTATTCATATATTGTTATTATTATTAATACAATTGTATAATCAATTCAATCCGTTTTGTGCTCATGTATTAGTGTTACATTACTTTATGCCTACTTGTGCATGCCACTGTACGAATACACACATAAACATGTGTGTGTGTGTGTGTGTGTGTGTGTGTGTGTGTGTGTTGTACCTATATGTGCATATATAAATATACATGTAAATAAATATACGTAAATGCGTCCGTATACATGCTGGAGTAATAGATAACGACTCGGATTGAGAAATCGGAGAGCCGAGTTCGAATTCCAGCAGAAGCCATTATATGCTTACATGCTCATATCCTTGAGTAATTATGGATAAATAGCCTTGGATTGCAACTGATCTACCGCAGAAAGAAATGGCAAACTACTGCGAAATCACGCATAGCACATAACTGACTGATACATGTTTATATTCGACTCTCCCATCAAGCAGATCTGTTCCTAGGACACCGACAACATTTGATTATAGTGGTGAAGGTTTCGTGCAGGACCATCCACACTTTTTGAAGGGCCGAATACAGAGAAATTACGTGCCACAAGATCCCCAAACGACCCTCAGCAGGTTTTGAATTCAGACTTGTCCTTCTCCTAGACCAGTTGCCATCCAAGGCTATAGAACCCAGTCCGTCCTGTTATTTACCCATAGCTGGAGGGGCAGGAGAGGATTCACACCTTTTCCCATGGGTTTCAGCACGTTAATGAATGTAATGAATTCGAAATCGGCTCTGCGATTCCTCAACCCAAGCCGCTATCCATTATTCGACCGTGCCTCCTTGTTTATATATATATATATATATATATATATATATATAGTGTGTGTGTGTGTGTTTATACGTTAATATAGTTTTGTTTATACGTTATTTCCATAGATAAAAATATTTAAGTAAACGCATTGCTCATAATAAACATTATTAACAACATTTACCGTGCTGAATGTCAGAAAAATTTCATGTAAAATGTACGTACAGCAACAGGAATCGAACCTGTATCCTACATGGAACCGTCATATATTCTGACGTGCTAAGACATTTAGCTACAGAGGAAGCGCCCGGTACTGTGTTTAAAATACAAACGCACGTATCTCTTCGAGAACACTTATTTTCTATGAAATTTTTCGGACGTTCAGGCCGGTAAATGGTGTTAATACTGTTTATTATAAACAGAGCATATTATTAAATTTCTATAAAAACAAAAAAATGCATTAAAATAAATGTTGGGCTTAGTCTATTTTTCATAGTACATATATATATATATATATATATATATATATATATATATATATATATATATATATATATATATATATATATATATATATATATATATATTTTAAAAAAAAAATATTATTATAATAAAGCTCTACTTATGTATGGAGCACTGTCTTCTTAAAATAAAAACAAAAATACTAAGGAACTCCGGATTATGCACCCAACGTGTTCTTTTCTATTTTCTGCATACCTACGCACTTATATATATATATATATATATATATATATATGTATATATATATGTGTGTGTGTGTGTGTGTGTTTGTGTGTGTGTGTGTATCGGGTGTATCTAGGGAGAATTTTTCAATAAAATCCAGTTTCATTTTATTATTTTTATATTTTATTTATTTTGCTCGATTTATTCTTTTATCATTTCTAATATTTATTTGTATATCTGCGTGGTATTGGATATGATATTTCCCAGCATCTGAGTACGGTCGGCTAATTTAGAATGTCTAGTTGGTTGTTAGCTAAAAATACTCACATGCGAAATTGAATATTCCAGTACAATGAAGAAATCAAAAATAAAACTTTAAATGTTGAAAGGATAAATAAAAATGTAATCATAGCGGAAAACTGGGTGTCTTTTTGTTTTAAATAAAATTTACATAAACATGTATAAATATCCAAGTTTCTGCAAGTTTCATATACTAAAGAATGAATGGATTTACTTTTAATTTGACATATTTTTGAAGTTCAAACGTTATTATTATGGATATTATTATGGATATATATATATATATATATATATATATATATATATATATATATATATATATATATATATATATATATATATATAGGTAAAATGAGAACATATGAAGTACAATTCCACTGAACGTAACATTTAATTTAAAGAGGATCAATACAGAGTAGAGCTAAATATGTTTAACATTGCCCGATGAGAAAGATTTATGGTGTTGAAAAATAATTGGAATTATGCAGCGATTTATAACGTTTTATTATCATAATATATATATATATATATATATATATATATATATATATATATATATATATATTTGGTTGGATAGATGTGAGTTTTGACCTGGGTTTCAGCGATCGTCCGTGTCTGACGATCGCTAAAGCGTGAAACCCAGGTCACAAACTCACATCTATCCAACAAATATGTTCTCTATCTCTGATATTGAGCGCTTTCTAATAAGTACCGCGCATATAATATATAAATAATTATACATATATATATTTATTTATATTTATATACACTTTTTCACACACACACGCACACACACACACACACACACACACACACACATATATATATATATATATATATATATATATATATATATATATTCTAATCTAAATTTTTAAGGTGTGCTATATTTATGGGATAAAGTGCTGAATATCAGATATAAAACGTATGTAAATATAAATGTAAACATTGAAGATAAATACTCAGAGGCCACAGGCTGTTTCATGTGTCTAGCATGAAACAGCCTGTCGCCCTCTGAGTATTGACTTAATGTTCTCGTTTATATATATATATATATATATATATATATATATATATATATATATATATAAAGCTAAAATGAAATAATTACATTTTATAACAGAAGGATTGCTGCTGAAGTACACAATACACACACACACACACACACACACACATATATATATATATATATATATATATATATATATATAGAGAGAGAGAGAGAGAGAGTAAGATGGAGAGAGAGATGGAGAAATACAGAGAGAAATGAAAATGTGAAAAAATCCGAGAGCAGATGTTATACAGATCTATATTTATACATGCCTATATAAGTATACATAGATATACAGATTCAAATAATCTCGCAAAGCTTGTGAAAGGATTTCCTTTCTTTACGCAAAACCTAAGTATCAGTGTATTCATTCACAATCAGTTGCTTGAAAAAGAGGACTTGTTGACTTTCTTAGGCTTATCTTAGTTCCAGGACGTTATTGTTTAGCCATTATTCCTTTCAAAAGATATTTATACACTTATGCAATATTCCTTTCTTATTAACTTATTTTGATATTTTGTTTCTTTCTTATTTGAGCTTTCATAATTTCTTTCAGTGTCTTATCGACCCAAGACATTTTTTTTCTTTTCAACATATTTCCCCCTGTTTTAAGCAGTTCCAAAATCTCTGCTACTTTTCCCAAAATTTCAAATACCAATCATTTTTTTTCTTCTCAGAATTGTTTTCTCTACGTCTTTTTTTTTTTAATTTCGAATAGAAAATCTAATGGATTATATTCACAACGAGGCACTGAACGCTTTCAGACGCTGTAATGGAATATAAACAATATGCTGGTATCTACACATTCGCCACAAGATACATTGTTACCATCGAGTGCAGTTTTCTATTGTTTCCTCACAAATACATGCAATGTGATTTTCAGTTGAACGAGAACGATAAGAGAGAATCAATAAAACCGATGAGGAAAAAAAAATGCAAGGTATGCGTTATTTGCACTGACTGTCTTGACCTGTGTCGAAAGGTAACTATCAAATCAACGGTCGAAAAATTAGGAAAATATTTCTGATAATTTATCATTAATCATTAATTAGTTTTAAATTTCGACCAAATGATGATTAAGATTAAAAACATATGTATAGGCGCGGCTGAATTACATCCCACATTTTAAACTGTCAGCAGCGTGATGGTAGTGAACTTAGGCAAATGTTGATGGTGTATTCATCTAGCTAACGCCATACCATATTTTTTTTTATCAGAAACCATTTGTTACCATCATCACATTCATTGGTACACGCCGTGCGTTTGCTTTTAAAACGTTTTATTTTTAAACTGGTGAATCTGTAATTGCAATACAGAGAAATTTTCCTATTCATTTCATTTTCACTATTTACATTATTCGGACTATTGTCCTCAAATTGGCGCCATATATCACAACGTTTCGGTCGTTGTACGCTCCGGCCTTCTTCAGGTGGTTGGAATATCGAAGTAAACCCTTTATTTCGCTCACTGGGGTAGACTATTCTAGATCCACGTAACATGTTTAATGGATGCCAGTTATCAGTTATCTCCTGTTTATTCCTCTCTCCAAGTTTTCCACTGGCTAAACAGGGTAGTGAATTGGGTCCTGTCATTGGATCTAACCAACGGCTTTATCTACTGTGCCATCTGTCCTTGAGTAAAGATGCGGTTCCGAATAGAAAATTAATACTGCTATGGTTTGAAATGTTTAGAAAAGACAGGTTCAGCACCTGGAAGACCTTAGAAACGATCACATAACGAAGTCGATGTTGCTTAGCTTTGAAGATCGGACGACAGCCGATGTTTCAATCTGATATGGCCATAAACCTCAGCATGTCTACAGAGGTTAAAACAATCTTAGGAATTTTATGAAAATGCGTTGTTCGACTTTTAATTCTTCCAAGGTTCAGCATCATCTTCTTTGAACCGGAACGGAGTTTACACTGAAATTCAATTTTTTTTATTATCTTGAATAATTTAAAAACGTTGGTTGGTCAACAGGAATCAATTTTTAAAGCATTTACCAATATAAATGCTCTGGCTGACATGTAACGTGACTTATCCTTTCTTTGATGTGTGAAGCATCGTCCACAGTGTGTTTTTGTCACAGGCATAGACGATCAATCAACTAGTCTACAAAGAGATTCTGCGGTGTTTGCTTCGCTCAGTGCGCGTGAAGGGATGATAGTTGTGGCAATACAAATAGTGGCTGTTTCAACCACAACAATGCACCTGTTCATAACGACCTGGGCATCCGGCAGTTCTTTGCCGCGAAAAATATCTCTGTACTAGAACAAAATCTCTAATCACCAGATCTTGCACAGTGTGACTTTTTTCCCCCAATCTCAAAGGGATCATCAACGAGACGCGTTTTGAAGTTGTTGAGGCCATCAAGTGAGCGGTAACGACAGAGGTGAGAGGCATCTTAAAAGAATCTTTCCAGCAATGCATAAAAGCGTGGCAAAGAAAGATGAGAAAGTGCATTAGACTCTGCAGGGAGGATTACTTTGAAGGGGAAACAATGCAGTTTGTTGTTTCGAATTGAAAGAAATTGTTTTTGATACCAGTCTCGTTACTTTTCAGACAGATCTGATATTGGTGAGATAGTAATGTCTACATAGTAACTGAGTTCAATCTCTCAGTCAGGTACTGTGTATTCGAACTAAACAGAAACAGAGCGTGCAATAACTGAGCAGTACTTGAAACAAGACTTGGCGAGATATCACTAGACTTGAGCAGTGGAACGAGAACTGTCTGTCCCCATAGATTAAATAAAGGGTCTAGTTCGAAAATTCCGAGTAGGTTACTTTGATCAATATACACCTGATAAAGTCCGGAGATCACAACGTCGAAACGTTATGAGAACAACAACAACAAAGAGAGGACAATAGTCAGAATGGAAATAGTGTTAATAATGATAACTTCTCACTCCAGAAATTCACAGAGAAATTTACATGCACAATATTAACATAATAAAATAGTTCAATTCAATATACTTTGGTAGACATTGTTCTTCCAAACGAGACCTATTAGAAAGAATAGACATTAGAAAAGAAAGACATTCATTAGAATTGAACCAATTGATAAGTTTGCAGCTAAGAAAGTTGGTTCACCATTTTGTGCTAAACAATTTTTCTCAGTAGAATCTATATTACATGTTTATAAATCTAACATTCATCCTTGCTTTGGATATTATTGCCATATCTGATCTCTTGCCCCTGCTATATATTTAAAGATTCTTGATAAAATCTAAAGAAGAATCTGCAGTGTTATTGGTCCTGACCTGGCATCTCGGTTTCAGTCCCTTTCACAACGCCGTTTACGTAGTTTCTCTGTGCCTTTCCTAAACTTTCATGGTAATTTTTCTGATGATCTTTTGCTAGGGTACATAGACATTCTGAATGTAAGCGTTGTACTAGATTGACAGCAAGGTTTTATTTTACAGTTGAAATGGGTAGATGTAAAGGTAATTTCTATGCTAAAAGTTTCTTCTATCGCATTTCCCGCTTATGGAACTTTTCTGGCTTTTTGCTTCCCAGTCAATTTTGATGTTGAAATAATTAAATGCAATATCAATCGTTAACTTCTGTCTTCTTAATTCTTGTTCTTTAATTGTCCTGTCTCCTAAATAGTAATTTTTGCATATATTTTCTAACACTCAGTAACCCTTTGCGTTCTAGTGGCGTTTTGCATTTGCTTGGGGTGAAATAATTAAAAAAAAAGAATATGCGTATTAAATCTATCAAACAAACTTTTTTTTTTTCTAAACAGAGAATAACTGCTCGGAAATGTGATTTTGTAGATACAACAAATAGACAAAGTTTGTATTTAGTCGATGTTTTCGATTCACATGTGTCATCGTCAATAATTTGAAAAAGTAAATAGAAAAAAGAAAATCAAATTTACTTTTTAGCAGTTCATTGTTTTATTAATTCATTTTACGGCTTATCAACCCTTTGTAGGTTATTTAACGCCAGAAAATATTTAAGGTTTTAAGAAATTTTTTCAGATATTGTAAGGATTTAGCGATACAAATCTTAATATTTAACCCGTAGCTGGGAGAGTGCAGGTGTCTTCATACCTATCCTAACGGTATTTGCTTGTAAGTGAATATAAAGAGACCAACTGGACTTGTGTCATAGCTGAACGTACCTATTCTATTATTAATAGACTCTCCCACACATAATAAGTAGTAGTAGTAGTAGTGGTCGCCAGTGGGGCTCAGTGGTGTTGAGTGAGTCAGTCGATGTCGGACATTGAAGTGTCAGCCACCACAACTAGATTACTGCGTCATTACCTATTATATCAAGTTCCTAACGTTTTGTACGTCGAACCTAATTTAAGACGACATTGAAATACAAGCCTCCACTGTGAAAACTACTCTACAACAAGTTGATACTCGGCTCACCGATTCAAAAATTCTGAACCGTTATCCATTGCATCAACAGTACCTTCATGTTTACGGCAGCTGTTATTTCCAAGCTGTCACCCATCTAGGTACTGACCAGGCTCCACATTGCTTAACTTCGGTGTTTCAACCCTCATCGTTTTAAAAGTGTCGATATATATTACTTTGTAGAAATATTCGTTATTCATTGATCGAAATATTAGCATTGCTATTGGTCAATTTTTTTCAGGGAAATTGTCCAATAACTGTTATCTCTCTTTCAAGTACTGATAGAAGTTTCCTTCCTAACCCTTTTTATTAAGCTACTATCATTATTTTCCTTTCTTGTTACATGTGCTGCCCATTCCCCCTGTTGTTTTTGCTGGAAATCTTTAAATAATGCTCTTTTGTGATTACATGGCAGCTGCTTACAAAATTGATTGATAGATTGATTTCTGTTTTATGATTTAAGTATACGTTATTTGGAGACGAAACTTATTTTACCTGATAGAAATCCAAATATGTAAGCCATACATGGGGTAGATTGATCCATACTTTTATTGCGGGCATTTTCGCGTAAGTGAATGTAATAAAACCTTCTATAATAGTAAGTGACAAAACGGAAAAAAGATTGCGTCCTGTCTATGACGGTAAACTACTTCCACATCCTGGGTAAGACGATAAACTACGTCCAACAGCAAGGCCTCTGATCAGGAGGTTTTGAGGAGCGTGGAACCACCTCTTAATTGCAGGTGTTCCCAGATCCACCCTGACCCGGAGTGGTAGCACCTGTTAGGATCCCAGTTATGGGCAAATAGTTAACCCCCAAACTGAGGTCCATACACTACGAAAGTGTAAACCTAGGTTTTAGTACCAGAAATACTTTGTACAAAATTATTATCAGTAATACATTCTTGAAAAAAAATACCAGCAATACATTTTTGAAAAAGAAATATTACCAACAATAAAAATCTTATCGGCATTAAATAACTCATTGAGGTTGTTATGCCGTAAAACAAAGGAAACCAAACGGGAAAAGATTTGACGCGTTTCTTTCAATTTCGCACTATTATTTTATTTATTTTTTTAAGAAGTCAATGTCACGCTCCAATACTGCTAGGTACGTAAAGACAATCGAATATTCTTTTCATAATGCTCTATGAAATAAGATCTTTGACAAAATTGTAACATACCTCGAATTTGTATTATAAACCTCTTCTCCATACAGCTATGTATTAATTAGTAGGACTTGCATCAGTAAATTACTATTACCTAAAACGACTTCCAATCTAAAAATGTTTTCTGCCTGTAAAATAACCTAAAGAAGGTTGATAAACCATAAAACAATACAAATTAATCAGTCAAAATAAAAACTATAATCTGGAATTTTAATTGAATTATTGGTTGCACCTACCCTGAACCCATCATAAAACTATACTAAGCAGTTCAAATATTGCAATGCATCGATCAGTTACAGTAAATTAAATATAGGAGATACAATTGAGTACATTTCTTAAGGATTCTATTCTTGACATACCTGGAGTAACTTTGCTTGACTTGCCACTTAGAACTGAGTCTCTATTGTGTGATATACCAGCAGCTCATTCCTTAGTTTCTGCTATCATTTCTGAAATCTGATTCCCACAAAGGTATCTATGCAATAATCATAAAAATTCTGAATTCTAAGCAATTCAAATATTGAAAAAGCAAATTAAGTATCGGAGATACAATTGAATGCAGGGTAGACAGCGGAGGGTTGACTTTTTGCGCCTCGGCCACAGAAAACTTTACCTAACCAGTGAATATATCGTCAATGTTATTCCTATTTCTAATCAAATAAGCACACAATACTATTTGTTTTCTATCATTTCTTAAAGGCCATGTTCCGTCAGGATGTAGCCAATCAGAATTCTCTGGGGTGATTTCTTTTTTTCCATTATCAGTGAATTGTGAGTGGTTTACAATTGCATTCTCTATGGTTTAGAAATCAGAGTTTTTCTTCCCATATTTTATATAAGTCCGTCTAATCAGCTACTTAACCTATAGTTGGAAGGAGAAGAGAACGAAGTGGACCAGAGTGAGTTTGAACGCGGCTCGCTTATTCCACTTTCCGCACGGATATCCGTTTCTCTACCTGCACCTCTTTCTGTATTAAGTAACATATATAAGTAACCCTGTCATCTAGTTTGTGATTTATTTTCAATCACATTGTCGCCGTAGCATGATCTTCTCGGATTACAGCCACATCACGTTGAAACACCGGATTGCGTCCGAACTCCAAAGTTAAGTAACGTCAAGACTGGTCAGTATCTAGATGGGTGACCGTTTGGGAATACCAGATGCTGCAAGCTTAGATGTGCAAGAGGTGTCATGGATAATAGTTCGGAATCGCTAATCGGGGAGTCGAGTTCAATTCCTAATTGGGTTTGTTATATTCACTTAAGCGGAAATACCTCTAACTCATACCTTAATACCATATACTTAAGCAGAAATACCCCTAACCCAGAAAAGGTAGATTAATATCTTTCCTAAGCGCAAATACCCGTAGGAAAGATATGAATCTCTTCCAGCTATCAGTTAATTTGTAAGACATTATCACTAAATCATTATTATCTCTAAAAGAAAATTCTCACATTTTAAAATATTTCCCGGGTTTAAATAAACCGTAAAAAGCGAAACATTCAAACAATTATGACAATCTAGTTAGAATGTTTTCTGTTTTATAAAGTACTCATAATCACGGATTAAAAAAAAAACTTTCCTAAAAGCCTGAAACTCGAATCTTCTGGGTCTAAATTATCATGACCGCTCCTGACATAATTCTGCCACTGCCGCTTATAAGTTAGACAGATTATAATTTAATTTATACTAGCCTGGACTAACTTCGTTTTCTGGAGAGAAATTTGAAAAGTCATGACCATGCAAGTTGCATGCTTGACACGTTTTATGTCTCTGTGGTCTAATTCACGTTTGATATTTATTATTTGAAATCTATCAAGTTATTTAAGCAGTCGTGTCAGTTATTTTAAATAAGCGCTTATCATTTCTTTTTCTTTGTTGACACCAACAAAAGAAGATAAAAGAAAGCAGTTAAGCGAAAATCCTTTTTCGGACAATACCCTACAGTTTTGCGTTTGATCTTTTCAATGTAATCACTAAGCTTAACAGAGGAACAAAGACAAAATAGACGGAGACATTGTGATGAAAGATATTTACAAGATTTTGTCTCGTCTGAAATGAGGTAACAGTAATGTCGATGTCTAGTAGATACCAATTTTAATACTACTTCTTTATGTGATCAATAATTTTACCAAGTCTGCCGACAAGTTCAAAGTCTTACAGTCACATCATGTTGACACACTGGTTCCCATACGATCACTGGAGTTAAGCGGCATCGATTCAAGCCAATACCTTGACTGGTCAAAGCTTGGGAATACCTGTAAACTTGGATGTGCAGGTGGTTTACTGGATAATGGCTCGGAATTGGAAATCGGCGAGCCGGGTTCTAATCTGGTTGTATTCGTTATATTCGACCTGGGAAAGGTATACATCCAGCTTTTTTCTCCCAGGTATGTTTTAATTAGTAAGACTTGTACAATTAATTTATTACTATATTTTTAAAAAAAATCTTACAATCTAAAAATATATTCTGGCTTTAAATAGCCTGAAAAGAGTTGATAAGTTGTAGCAAACGAATCTATTAATCAATCATGTTTGACTTATGATAAAACTTGCCAAAACAAAAAAGCTTACGGCCACATCACATTTAAACACTGCTACTCGTATGATAACCGAAGTTAAGCAACGTCGAGCCTGGTCAATACCTTGATGGATCCCCACTTTATGGGTGCTGGATGTTTGGATAGTGTAATAGATAACGGCTCAGAATTGGAAATTAGAGAACTGAGTTCCATTTCCGTTCTTTCACTTAAGTGGAAATAGCTTTTTGTAAGGTAGGAATCCACAACTTCTACCGACAGATATGGGCTAATTAGTAGAATTTCAGTCTGTAAAATAACTTACAAAGGGTTGATAAACCGTAAAACAAAATCAATCAACAAAAACTATGATCTGCAATTTGAATTAAATTAATGATGGCACCTACCCTCAACCCAACATAAAAATTCAGAATTCTAACGATAATATGACGATACACTACATCCAGTTGCAAGGCCTGTGATCGGGAGGTGTTGAGGAACATTGAACCACCTCTTAATTGAATTTCTTCCCATGTTCACCCTAAACCGGTTTAGTAGAACCTGTTAGGTACACAATTATGGGTAAATAGTTAACTCACAAACTGGGGTCAAAACACTGTGAAATATTAAAATACATTTTTATAATAAAGATATCAGCAATATATTTCATAGTAAAAAAATATATATATATAAGGAGTTGATATACCGCTAAACACAAATAAACTATTAGGTTGGTGCAAAAATAATGACGCAATAATGTCGTTTTTGACGTTAAAAATACATCAAAAAACGACATTATTACGTCATTATTTTTGCACCAACCTAATATTTGCCCTTACCGTGACTTATAAATTATGTTTTCACCCAGGCATTTCTCATCTAACGAGAAAAAGCATTTTTCTCTTCAATTACGTCAGGGGTGCACATATTTTACTGACTTCAATAATTTCTACATTATGTCGTTATTCCATGTAGTTTTAATTGGAATAAAGAGGAAGCTTTAAGTGTACTTATTGAAGCATTTATTTAGGTTATAATATAACAACGATTTCCTGATCTCGCTGCCACAGTGAAAGGAGGCGTAAACCAAATTTGTTTTATTTTTCTATCATTATCCACAAGAGGTATCAGTTCTTGCTATATGAATCCAATGTTACATCCTTCACATTTAAGTGCTAGTTAATAATTCTTCTGGGAACCGTGCAGGAATATTTTATCGACAATCAATACTGTATTCCTTTATGTAAATTCTTGAATACACATTATTTAAATGTTTCAACCCTTTATATAAGTAAAATCATCATTTGGTGGCTTTCTGAAAGTGGTAAATCTCATATGTTCACGAGTTATACATAGGAAAAGACGCCACCAGAAAAAAGGCCTCCAGAAAATCTTCTGGACGGTCTCCTTCTTTAAGTTGGTGAATGCTGCCATAATCCTTGCCTTTAGTTCATCTTTGGTGCTACAAGTAGTTTTGCTGGTTTCTCGCTCAACTGCGCCCCACACATAATAATCAAGGGGGTTGCAGTCTGGGGAGTTAGGTGGCTAGATGTAAGGGGTTATCAGGTGGCAGAAATTTTCTGATAGCCATGACTGGGTACTCCTGCTTACTGTGCAGAATATTGTTGAAAGACATAGGATCTTCCAGCAGCCACTATCTTGACCCAGGGTAGCAGTACCACCTCAAGGTACTTGATGTAGGTCTCTGTGTTGCGTCTGACTCCCAGTAGGAAGATGAATGGAGGTGTATTGTTGTCATCACTAGTTATCACTCCAGACATCTTTGTAATTAGCATTAGTCTCATCCAACTCTTTCCGAATCCACTGCACTGTCCTTAGAATGGCACCCAAACACCCTGAAAGTTTCTTTTGGAGCTTCCGGATCGAATGCCAAGCAGTACAGCATTTTTTTTTTTTTTAGAGTGACTTACGTTATGGCATTCCTTTTCTCACAGAAGGTGCCCAACTGACCATACTATTCTGTGCAGTCGACAAAATTAAAACAAACAACGTTTTAACTGGGGAAGGTATATCTTTTACTAACAGAGATATTTTTAAAAACCCGGAACACAGATTTATATTTTGGTAAGATTCGATAGCTATATTCTCAAGATTCTTTCCGTCCAAGTAAGTTACTTTCTCCTTTAAAAGTATGCCGTTCTTTAAATCAAAGTTGTTGTAAAACCAATTTCTATGTAAGATTAATGCATTTAATAAATTGTAATGTACTGTGTTCAAACATAGATTTTATTTATGTTCTTCGTGTATTGTAGATACATTTGCTAATTTATTTTACACAGACACATAAACAAATATATATATATATATATATATATATATATATATAAAGTAATCCACAGACAGACTGCTTCGCAGCTCTTCAGGTTGGTTAGACGTACAGTTGCCTCTAGCTAGGATCGAAACCCGACGGAATTGGCGTCTGTCGGAGATTCTACCACTAAGCCTACGGCGCACGGAATGGATGAAGCTGAATTTTTAGCGTATTTATTTTTAGACAAACACGCACAGTGACCGACAGTGACTCAATTCGCTTTTGCCGAAGAGTCTCGCTATATCAGCCATAATAATCACTGTTTACAAACCCACACTTCTTCCCCAGAGAGCTCAACTGAAATTAAATATAAAGTCATCCAGAGACAGAATGTTTCGCTGTTTCACAGCTCTTCAGTGTGGCTAGACGTCCGGTTGCGTGTTTGCCACCCTGGGTTTCATGTCATTTGCGTTCGCAAGAGTTTGTCTAACGATCACAAAGGGCGTGAAACCCTGGTTCACAAACTCACATCAACGTAACTAAATATGTTAGATCTATCACTGATAATGAACGCTTTCCAATAAGTACCGCGCATATATAATATACAAATGATATATTTAAAATTGCATATATATATATATATATATATATATATATATATATATATATATATATATATATATATATATATATATATATATATATATATATATATATATATTTAAAATAATAAAAAGAACAGTAAGATTTATAATCCGGTGTTCTTAGCAATTATTTTTATTTTAAAAAAATCAGTGCTCGATACAAACAGTAGATCAAATTATTATAATTATTTGCTTTTTCAAAAATATGATTCCATCGCGACACAGAAATTTCTATGTCTCAAAACTGAAACTAAAATTGTAAATTTAATTATAAAAATTTAACATAAGTAAATTTCTTAGAAATTTATTCCTAACATCGCTTGGCAATGGAATGAAATTCTGGATTTTAAGTTTAATTTTTATAATTAAATTTACAATTTTGTTTTCAGTTTTTAACATAGAAATTTCTGTGTCGCGATGTAATCATAATTTTAAAAAAGAAAATAATTATAATATATATATATATATATATATATATATATATATATATATATAATCGTTACTTTTAGTTGATACACGTATTTGAGTAGAAGGTACTTTTTAATCCGTATAATATTTCTTCTACCTGCATGCACATGCGAGAAAACTTATTTTAAAAATGTGCCCTACGTCAGGAGTCGAAACTGCGTCTAACTTTTCATGTAAAACCACTGCTTTTCGTCTCATTGCGTGCGCATTCTTTACTTAGATTCTCGAATGTGTAAGCGATAGGCGTAATATATTCTGTTTAATTCATAAAATGGTTGTGTCTATTTCAAATAAGAATTTTCCACTAGGATAACGCTTGAAATAATAACAATTTTGAGTTAAAAATAAATCCATTTGTTATGAACGCTTGAAACTTGTAAGCAGACAATGGCATTTGACAATCTATACACAAAATTCAATTCCAAATTATATATTTGAAGTATAAAATGTTATCTCTTTCAGGCCGAAATACAGAGTAAATTTGCTGAAAGTTTAATGACGAGCAGGAACTGGTTAGGTAAATAATCCAAAGTCCCTTAGTATTTTAGTTATTATTTAAAAAAAATAGTGCTCGATACAAAAGTAGAGCATAAATATAATTATTTATTTAAAAATAGGATTCCAAAACTCTACGTAACATGAGACTTCTTATGTAGCGTTTTGGATATATATATATGTGTGTGTGGGGGGTTAAATAACATATATATATATATATATATATATATATATATGTTTAAATAAGGAACTCCTTCCCAATGCGACATACATACACACACACACACACACACACACACACACACACATATATATATATATATATATATATATATATATATATATATATATATATATATATATATATATATAGTGTATTGAGCAGAAGTTCATTATTTAAACATATATGAACGTCTATTATGTCTGAACATGAGCCGTTCTAATATTCGAATGTTTGCTTTAATATTGTCCAACATTTGGATATTTTTTTTTTTAAGTTGGCCCTAAGCTTTCGGCTTGCATGAACCATCCCCAGATTTCTTTTATACAGACATGAAACAAAGATATCCATCGTCAAAGATGATATTTTGTTATTCTGACATAAAAAATTGCTATACGACGATAACTGTCACGGAATAGCAGCCGCAGATCGTAAGTTCGAGATGCGGTTCTATGACGTCATACCACGCCATAAATCGAAATATTAAAACTGAACCAAACTCTAGATATAAAATAATGTGTTGTGACTAGTTTGAAATGTAATTTTGTTAAGTCTGGGTTGCTTCGTTTTAATGTAGATGGCCTCCAATATCTGAAGTTTCTTTTTACTGTGTGTATATGTGAGTATTGTTGTGTTATCAACTAATATCTCTCTAATATTATGTCCATGGCTATGTTTTTCTAAGAAATGGTGTTTAATAGAACTAAGATCAGAAAGGTGACAGTAAAACCAATATATGTAGTGGGTTTATTAGTATCATCAGAGATACAATCTTTGATCGGGCATGTAAATTGATACACTACATTGTTTTATTTTTGCTTTTGGGGGCTTTTTTGGTGGCGGTTTGTAGAGGACTTGCTTGTGTGGTTGTAGGGGTATTAGAGACTATGAGGTCAATTGTTTTATGTAAACTCTCATTCTTTGACATTGTTGTAGAATCTAGTATCAACACATTTACCACTTTGGATTTGAACAATAATTCTTTCTTTCTTTTTTTTTTTTTTTTGAATGTGTGAATATTGCATTAACATTTTTAGGAAGTTTAAGAATGATTTTTCCTGATGCAATTCCTGCTTTTTAATCGAGGTATGACTTCATCTTCTCATTTTTTTAAAAGCTAGATAGATAGAAACCGAAAACCATAAATAGATAGATAGATAGATAGATAGATAGATAGATAGATAGATAGAAATCACAGATAGATAGATAGATAGATAGATAGATAGATAGATAGATAGATAGATAGATAGATAGATAGATAGAAACCTAAAATCATAGATAGATAGATAGATAGATAGATAGATAGATAGAAACTGGAAATCATAGATAGATAGTTCGATAGATAGAGAGACAGATACAAAGCGAAAACGATAGATAGATAGATAGATAGAAACCGAAAAGCATAGATAGATAGATAGATAGATAGATAGATAGATAGATAGAAACCGGAAATCATAGATAGACAGTTCGATAGATAGACAGACAGATACAAAGCAAAAACTATAGATAGATAGAGAGATAGATAGAAACCGAAAACCATAGATAGATAGATAGATAGAGAGAGAGAGAGATAGAAACTGGAAATCATAGATAGACAGTTCGATAGATAGACAGACAGATACAAAGCAAAAACTATAGATAGATAGAGAGATAGATAGAAACCGAAAACCATAGATAGATAGATAGATAGAGAGAGAGAGAGAGAGAGAGATAGAAACTGGAAATCATAGATAGACAGTTCGATAGGTAGACAGATAGATACAAGCGAAACGATAGATAGATAGATAGATAGATAGATAGATAGATAGATAGATAGATAGAAATAGAGAGGAGTGCGAGAGAGAAAAATTACTAAGATATGTCTGAACAGAATTGGGATGAACAGATATAGATGGACAAATGGGTATAAAGACAATAAAGTAACTATAATGGCTGAATAGATAGATAGATAGATAGATAGATAGATAGATCTAATCATTCCAGCGAACTGCAAGTGAGTGTACGAGTGAAAATATTTTATATTAGTTAAAGAGTTTAAATCACATGAAGACGATCGACAAGAACAAGGTTGAACAACTCGATAGAAACTAACAATTAATATCTAAGTAATATGATATGATAAGTGATATCAGTTTACAGAGAGCGACACGACAAAATAAAAGAAATGCAGCACACAAGAAGATAATAGCGTTAAGAAGATCATGTATGTCGCAACGCATTTTTGTAATGAGAAAATTATCGATTGGCTGCGAATGAATCCAAGTCTAATATTTTTGGAGCCCTCATCCAGTAGTTTGCGCTGTGAGATTCTTCACTGACCTAGTATCCTGTTCATTATGCTGATTTTCTATATAACTTATCATCATACGTTATTTAGTATATTTTGAACGGGTGCAAGTTAAACAACGTTTGAACCGACTTGCGTTTTATTATTATTATTATTATTATTATTATTATTATTATTATTATTATTTTGCTATGGACACACTACCTACCAAGTCTGGTGGAAAGACCTAAGGCAGGTCGTGGTGTGTTGTTTGGCACATTCATGTTAATTTTTTTTTTTTTTTTTTTTATCTCCGATGAAGTTGCTAGCGTTACATAGACAAAGTTCTCCTTAGTGTGTGTGCTGTATTTAATAAGACAATTTTCTGTATGTCTCTTAAGCTGGGGTTTCAGGGATTCTTTCAATGTGTTTGTTTTGTTCCATTTTTATAATTCAAGTGCACCTATTACCACTGGTATTATTCTTGTTTTCAATTTCCACATTTTTCTATTTCAATTTCCAGGTCTTTGTATTTTGATAGTTTTCAAACTTGGTTGCTATGTTACAATCCGCTGTTTGCCATATCAATTAGTAGGCAAGTTTTTTTCTTTCTGTTTTTTTTGACAATTATTATTATTATTATTCTATCTTTGACGGATCAAATAGACGAGCGGCTGGATCGTTCTACCAAACCGGTTCTAATCTGTCGCTGAATTCGGTAATTGATCTTTGTTGTGGATTCCGGGGATGGAATCCTGCACAAATAAATAAACAACGCCAGTAATTAAAATAGAAAAATACGTGTATTAAACGTAAGAATACAAACTTGAAATGAATTAGTAGTCCAGGAATGCGGGTTAGTGGAAAAGTATATGTACAAGTCTCTGTATGTGAAGCCGTAATTATCTCTCTTTCTGGACTCTCGTATAACTCTGAGTGAACACCCTGTCTCGACCTTTTTTTCACGCTATCTCTCCGTAGTATAAATATACATTGGACGAGTCCATCTTGTGTACAAGCGGCGAGCCCCACAATAATCTTATTAATAACAACAGTTATTGAATCCAATATGGAAGAAAGATCTATAGTATAGCATCAAGGAAAATGTCTGTTTGGGATTTTTTAAACACGTTAAGGTCGTATAAACACAACATATACTTCAGCAGCAGTAGCAGTGATGTTTCCTTGGTAAGATAGCCTGAGGGAGCAAAACCTTCTCCAGGCTGGTTTTGAATTCAGAGTTTTCCTTCTCCTAGATTGGTAGCCACACCACTAGACTATAGGACCCAGTCTGCCCTGCGATTTACACACAGAGATGGATTCATGCCGTTCCCAATGATATTAGCGTTTAAGTGAATGTAACGCATTCGACTGGAATTTGAACTCGACTCTCCAATTCCTCAATCCGATCCGACAACCCCGCCTCCATTGACTGGGGTATTTTAACTCAAAAATGCATTTATCATGAACATGATTTTTCATTCTGTATCTTTAAACTGTATTCTGTAGTTAGAGGTAAACACTCCACACAATTTACATATACGAGAGAGAGAGAGAGACACCCACTTAAATTTAGAAAATGTTTTATTTACAATTGAGTGTTTAAAATATATTTCTGATGAGGATGACTACATTATATAAAATGGCGACAATATTTTGAAAATGACAATTAAATTATTGAAATAAATTGCATGTAAATTTACATATGGTTTTGTTATTATTTATTCATGTAAAATGTCTACATTCATTTTTCAACGGCTTCGATTTTAACTAGTTATATATTCTCCCCACTCTGTTACAGTGAAAAAAAGGTACCATCGTTTTAGTCTATACTTGCCATCACTGGCGTCGAAATGTGAAGTTACTATGGCACATCTTTTTGCTTTTGATGAGCACTGATTATTTTTCCTATTTTATTTCAAACTTAACCGTTTCAACAATGAAAAATGCTTCAACAGTTGACTTTAATAACGTTATTAAAACGTAATCAGATGTGGTCAAGTGGTCAAGCTTTCTTTGTCCAACGGTTATACGTCTAATACTGATCCCTCCGCATGCTTCTTCTTCATGGCGTGTCACTTCAGGACGTTGGTTCTTTACAGTTCCCTGTCCTTTGTTGCTTTTAATAAATCTTGTCTTCATGTTATCTCTCCTAAACCCTGTTCTGCCACCTATTTACATAGGTTCGCTAGATAGTTTATATGTTGTTTTCCTTTTACCCCATTTTGCCTTCAGTATTTCATGGGACTATCAAATTTTACAAGCCCGTTTTTCTCATTGCGTATCCTAGAAATTCCAACTCTCGCTTTCTCACTTTCTTCTACTTACCTTGTCTAGGAGGCCTGTAGATTTATTTCCGTATTAGCTATCAACACAGTGTCATCCGCGTATCTTATATTGTTATAAGATTACGCCCACTGATAATAAATCCTGTAAGGTCTCCAGTTCTCCTAGGACAACATCCCTGTAGAGATCGATATGATCTGTGGAGAAGACACATCCTTGTCTTATGCCCTATTCTATTTTTGTGTAGCTATTCAATTCATTTTCCTTCCGTATGCAGACAGTTTGCTCTCAGTATAAGTTATTATAATTATTCTAATAGATTTTTCCAAATATAACTTGTTTTTCATGGAGTTACACTTTTATTTTATAATATTACCAAACAGTCTATCGAAAGGGTATTGAAAAGTTATCGCCTCGCTCCTCTTCCGAAAATCTGACCAATGAGCAACTATCTTGCAAGTCTGCTAGAGAACTTTTCAGTACCCTTCATTGTGATATTGTTCAAATATAAAAAATAAAGGAAAAGAATGAGCTGCAATATATCATTCCTGCAGAACGGTACAGGATTTTAGTTTCAGGTCACACTTCAAAATATTTGCTGTTAAAAAAAAAATGATAATAACAGGTCAGTATTTTCGAAGAATATATCGACATTTTTAGCGGTGATATATTTCGTAACATACTTACCAAGTGTTCCAAAAGTTAGCGCTTAACATAAACCTTTCCAAAACAGAAACTATGATTTGGAATTGGAAAAAAAAGCTTTTGTAAAGCTCGTTATAGTAGAAACTTTGTAATCGCAGATACAGCTATAGTAAGCCGTTGAACAATACTGGTGTCAGAGGCCGTCGAATATCACTCGCACTCATAGTACTTGCTCGATAATACTCGCTCGAGTAGTAATCTGTATAGTGATCCGAATAGAGAAATAGTATAGTGAATAAAGTAGAGAATAGTGCTCCGTATAGTAATAGAGGATAGACTAGAAATAGAGATCCGAATATTAACAGAGGATAGGATAAAAATAACGATCCGAATAGTAATAGATTGTAGACTGGAAAGAGTGATCAATTAGACGCCATGCTACTTGTGCGTTACCTCTATGGTCACGTGGTCTACTTAATTCAATAATGGGATTGCCTGTGTTTGCTCACTGGCGACCTATGTTCAAGCTCAAGTGTCGGCAACGAGACTTCATTTCTATATAACACTTCAAATATGGATTATCTATATAATAAATGCGAATGTCAGTGTGTCACTGTGTCACACATTTCAACTTTACTCCTCGAGGCCGATGACCAACATAGCATACCATTTTGGAATCAAAAAATTGAAAATATTTCGGGCCGAAATTTTGTATTTCCAAGTTTTCATTACAGCGATTGTTTTCGTGATTTTTTTACGTGATTTTTTGCGACGTTTTTTTTTTTTGTCCGCTAACAATTTCTGTAACTTGGGAATACATTTGGGATTAATCGAAATTAATTACGAAATCCAGTGAAAGTCACCCATGAAATAAAAATAATTATTTGTACGGAAAGTAAAACCTAAGTACATCAAATTGTTTTTTTAATTAAGTGGCGAGAGAAGAAGAATTATCGTTGTACTTTTAAAAGGTAAGCTTATATATCAATACTATACTTAAATGCAGCGATCAATTTTAAGTTCTTCTGTAGTTTATTGTTGCTACTCCTTCCGTACCTATTGTGATGAAGGCCGAATCAAGATCCCTCTGCAGGAGTCAGCTTAAATACCGCTTTAAAGCTAGTTTATAATAAATGAAGTATAGGAAATAAAGAACTTGAATACAGAATAAACTACGCTAGGGCTAGTTTCACCCAATACCACAAGATGGTTCAAAACCGAAACTTATGAATTCAAGTAATGTTTTAAAATAGCCTTGTCAGATCTAGACCCTCATAAAAATTTCATGAATTGAGTTCAAATAATTCAGAAGTGTGTAAACTGTTGACTGTGTACAACCGCTTTTGCAAGTCAATTATTAAAAAAAGATTCAAGAGTATAAACCTAGGAAGAGGACATTTAGTCGGATCTCGCTAACTGACGATATAGAATCGAAAGTAAAACTCATTATCAAACCAAAAAAATACCACATCAGTTTAAAACAAATAAAATGAATATCGCATTTAACTCGAGGAGAGAAAAAATGACATAATAAAGATTTTGACGTCCTTCTCTGTAAAGTAACCGCAATGACAATGGTGCAGGTTGCCTAGTAAAAATGCCGCAAATTCAGAAAGACATGAGACAACCGTTGAAAAGATTAACAAAACGAAAGCCGATAAGTTGTATGTAAATAACCTTTAAATGGCTATTCAAAAAATCGAACAGCAGTTAATCAATCATAAAAGAACCGATCAGATTTAAGTAATTACGCGATGGTTGCATCATTATTCAAGATAATACTCAAAAAATAGCCAAGGTAAATTATTGCTATAAGATAAAAACAATGACAATAAATTTGTCACTTTTTACTGGACAACCTGTAGTGATTTTTCAGAATTACTTTTTTCTCGTGCCAACAGATACAAATACAAAAATACACTCCGTTCCTGGCAACTGAGTTTATATATATATATATATATATATATATACAGTATAACCCGGATATAAGAGAAACCCGGATATAAGAAAAACCCGGATATAAGAGAGATTTTCTCTGGTCCCAAATTAGAGCCTGTGTTAATGTATATAAAATAGACCAAACCCGGATATAAGTGAAACCCGGATATAAGAGACTTCTCCGGTCCCGACAAATCTCTTATATCCGGGTTACACTATATATATATGTGTATGTATATATATATATATATATATATATATATATATATATATATATATATATATATAACACCGGAGAAGGCAACCGGTGTCCTCTAGTGTCTCCCAGTGAGTCCAGCTGAAATATGCTAGTGCTAGTTGAAATCTCTCCCTTCAGACGGAGAGGAACCCAGACGAAACTATGCTGAAGGGCAGAGTTCGTTCGGGTAGGTATACAGACCCGACCCCGTTTATTCGGGGGTCTACGGTGATTTTTGAGCCGAGCTTACGAGCTCGGGAACCCCACATTAAATTTGGCCTTGTGCCACATGTGACTGCGTGGGGAAGTTACTAGATACTCTAGTGTTTCCCAGTGGAATTCCCCCATTATCCAATGAGACCTTCCATTTCTACTTTCTTTTCTTTACTTCAGACAAAAAAAAATGTTAGGAAGGAAGCCCCTATCAATAATATAAAGAGCGATTAGTTAGTAAACTTGAGAAAGGTATTTCCCTGAAAATATTGTCTTAATAGAGATATACTATGAAATTCTATCAACAATGCCACTGGCTGTTCGGCCATTGAACTTCACGTGTTTCCTTATAAAAGAACGGCTGATCTCACCATTACATTTTCTCTAGCTTAAAATTCTAAAATTGACTTGGTCCGTGCGTTAGAACTTTATCTCTGATCAGAAACTGAACTACAAATCCGATGGCGACTGATTGAACGACGAACTCAGTAATATTCGTCTGTTGTTCATTTCATAAATGTCTCTAGTAAAAGAGAAGCAAAAGTGGATTTCTCTTAGAGGTTACGCTTTTATTGTGCAGCGCAGACATCATTTTATGTGAGATTAAAAGTTGGCCTGCCCATAAAACACTATCGCCTGGCTTTGTATGCAGACGTTTTAGTCGCAAACCCAACGTGAGATCAGATCTATATCAGCCGTGTTTGTTTTAGTGGTTGAAGGTTCTGAGGTTGCAAAACCTGGTGCTGGTGGCGGTGCTGCTAGAAGTGGTTTACTTAATACAGATAATGAGAGTAGTACGAATATCTATTAAGCTCTGTTAAGGAATATATGAATAAGTAAGTTGGCCACTAGTGTGTTTGGTGCAGTCTGGAGATATGACTTTTTTATATGTAATAGAATGTCGCCGCTTAACTGCTTCATATGCGTGTCGCTTTTTGAATATATAGGTAAGTAGACATATGCACATATTGAATCACGTTAAAGTGGCGTCTGTCAGACTGTAGACAGGTTCGATTGCTTCAGTTAATTTATTTCTGTTGCTGTTGCCTTTTTGTTGCCGACGCAAAATTAACGCTTTTCGCTGTCATAAATGTTGAGATCTTCGCATCTCTTTTCTCGGTTACTTAAAGCAATAGTTTCCAAACGTTCTTTTTTTTTCTCTCTGGGCGGTATTTTCAGAAGGAGAATTTGCTCGGGTCTCACCAACGCGAAGTCCCGGTGAAAATGTACACGCAGCCCTACGGCAAAAAAGCTCCAGAGAGGAGGCTAAATGGAGATAACCGCAGATTTGAAATCAGAAAATTCATATTAATAACAGTCTCCTTCAGTTCGCAGATTCTAGTTACTATATTCTTAAAACTTGATATAATGCAAAAAGATCACAATGGTAAAATTGGTAAATAATTATTTATAAATATTTATACTGCAATTACAAGTAATCCATGATAATATTTTGAAATCAATCAATTCCATATATCTTCATGTTTTTACTGTGGTAAAATCAATTCCATATATCTTCATGTTTTTACTCCAAAGACATTTTCACAATGTCAGCTCACCGTCGGTGACACACTGCTTGAAGTGAAAATGAAAAAATGCAGTCGGAAAGAAGAAACCTCACTGTATATATCGAAATGAATTAATAGGAGATAACTGACATCCATTAGACGTGGCTCGTGGAACTAGAACAGTCTACCCCAGGGAGCAAAATAAAGGATTCAGTTCGACATTCCAACCACCTGATGAAGGCCGGAGCGTACAACGGCCGAAACGTTGTGATAAACATGGCGACAAAGATGAGGACAATAGTCCGAGTAATGTAAATAGTATACAAAAGACACTTTGATGCAAACTGCTGTCAGTCTTGTGCTGTTTTATTTATTCTACAGAGACATGCATCACGCTGTCTATAATTAAAAAAAAATGTTTGAAAACGAAGAAAAATGCTTTCTTAATTTTTCTATATTTCGGATCATTTTCCTGGTGTACTCTGATAGAATAAAAAAACTTATTGCAATATCTGAGTACATTCGTCTTTCTTAAGCCATTATTAAAGAGTATTTGCTGATGTATATGTATATATTTCTTGTATTATTCTTTGTAATATAATTTTCAGTTGTTTTCAAATAACGCCTCTTCGCGCGTCATGTTTCTTTTATGAAAATTATCATGTCCTCACGCGTCAGTTTTATTGTCTTGTTTTTTTTTGTTATTAAATATATTTAGTATGATGTTTTTTCATATATATGGTTAAATTTATTATTTAACTGTTGATTTACCACTTTTTGTGTGAAATTAGCAGTTAATCTATCAGGTGATTTGAGCAGAATCCTCAGTTTCTTCTTAAAAATTCTTCATGAAAGCTGTGATCGCCGTTTCACCTAGAAGAAAGAAAACCAAGAATTAGAAACAGAGTCAAAAGCAAAGAGGAAAGATGTCCAACACATTTCCCAATAACAACATAATAATAATTACTTTATAGATATTTTTGTTTATAAAAAAGAAAGCTATGGAGAGCCATTATCGCCGACCAGTGTAGAAAATAAAATATAAATTCAAAACTGTTACAAAAACAGCGGGAGACAACTCGAGTACATTTCTCAAGAACAATGATAATAATGGTACGTTTATAGATATTATCGTGTTTTCACAACATCACTGGTTAAAAAGTCCAGGTTGCCTATCAGACTCAGGACCAAGAAATTGTATCCTGTATACCGTTTTTGAGTATTGTTAAATAAATTTGTGTAAGTGGCAATGCGTCCTTCTCTTGTAGAATGTGAATATTTACTTCTATTTTTTTAATTCAGCTTTTTGTATACCTCACAAAGATCGAATTAACTTGCGTCTTGACTGAAGGGATGGTAGACTGATTAGTCGTTTTTACAATTTTAGAAGCGGCTAAGTGGTACACCATGTTGTATATTTTGGAGATAAATCGTGAGGAATTACAATACCCAAGTCTCTTTGTTCTTTCACTTGATCAAATTAATCTAGTGTATAAATGTATTCCAACAGAATTTCACCACAGCACACTTTCCCGTTTTGAAATTTCGGCATCATAATGAAGACAAAGTCTAAAAATGAACAATCTTCTTTCTCATTTTCTCTGTCAGTCTGTCTCTCTTTTTCATCTTGCTAACGCTCTCGTAACAGATAAATATCGCTACGTGCTTCCAGGTTTTCAATATATTTCATGATTTGATTCTATCTTCTCTCTTTCTTTTCTCGCGTATCCAATGCTGTACTTGTAGAAGATGAGGTTCCAGGTACTTTTGCCAATGATAAGAATGATGCTTGAGCAGACAACGATGCTGACAGTGCAGTTAATTTCTAACGGCGATAATAATTAAGAGCCGAATTAGCAATTAAAGATAATATCAAAGATTAAAACTGAAATAATAATTTTGTCTTAATTAAATAAAAGTGAGCATCTGTTTTCGATGGGAAAAAATCTAATGAAAATATTTTGTGCTAATTAAAAATGATTAAACAAGAAAATAGGAAGTTGTTTAACGTCACTGATAAAAACGTAATTCTAGTTTTATATTAAGAGAAACATTTTAACCTAAATACTACCTTTATTAGTATTTCAACCTAAATGCTATTTTTATGTCTATTGTAAGCTAGATGCTATGTTCATGTGCATTGTACGCTAAATTCTATGTTAATTTGTATTTTAGCCTAAACACTATGTTTATTTGTATTCTAACTAATAGGATATGTTTATTTGTATTTTAACCTAAATACTATCTTTATTAGTATTTGAACCAAAATGCTATGTTTATGTGTATTGTAAGCTAAATTCTATGTTAATTTGTATTTTAGCCTAAACGCTATGTTTATTTGTATTCTAACTTAAATAATATGTTTATTTGTATTTTAACCTAAATACTATCTTTATCATTATTTCAAGTTAAATGCTATGTTTATGTGTATTGTATGCTAAATGCTATGTTTAATTGAATTTTAACCTATATTTATTTGTATTATAAGTTAAATGATATGTTTATTTCTATTTTAACCTAAATACTATCTTTATTAGTATTTCAAGTTAAATGCTATGTTTATGTGTATTGTAAGCTGAATGCTATGTTTAATTGTATTTTAACCTAAACGCTATGTGTATTTGTATTCTAATTTAAATGATGTTTATTTGTATTTTAACCTAAATGATGTTTATTTGTATTTTAACCTAAATGGTATGCTTATTTGTATTTTAACCTTGATTCCATGTATATTTGTATTTTAACGTAAACACTGTGTTTATTTATATTTTAACCTAAATCTTATGTTTATTTATATTTTAACCTAAATGCTATGTTTATTTGTATTTTAATCTAAATGATATGTTGATTACTTACATTTTGACATAAATATTAAATATCATGTCACCAATTCCGTAGTTCTCACCCATAGTCAGTTACCCAGCCTATACACCCTTCTCCGGCAGCGCTCTCTCCGCTGGCTTGGATATGTGCACCGTATGAGGGATAGAATAATTCTCTGTTGATGAGCGTGGGTCTCTTTTCATGCAATCTTTTTATGGATACGTTGAATGTGCATTTAGTATTTCATTACATTTTAAGGATTTCAAAAGAATAATACAAAAACAACCCCAACAGACACGCAACCTTAGCTTTCTTTCATGGAACTCTGTATTCGAAACAATGTTTTAAGTGCTGCTCTACCCCAGGTTTACAATATCAATGTACATGCAACGGAATTTGCCTGTGAGTGAATGGGGCTTGTATGTGAAGGGAATGTGAGGCAGCTCTATTAAAAATTGATCGACGTTCCACTGGAATGTTGTATCGATGTTGATGTCCAGTAAGTGGAGCACACTGCTGATACAAACTTGAATGATGACCAGTTTGTTTTGTATTGATTGCAGTTGTTGTTTCATATCATTATATATGGTGAGCATGTCCGTGCATTTGCTTTAAATACTGGATAGATTTTGCGTTTAAAAAGACAAAATAAGCTGTATAAATTTCAATGGTTTTATCCGATAGGAGCTTGATAAAATGTTAACTTGATGTGATGCAAAAAAAAAACCCTAGAACATGACGCTATGAGGCGGCAACTGGACTCTTGTCACGGCTGGCTTATCCAGGGTTCCGGCAGCCCATCCTAGACCTTGAGTACAGGATTAAAGCGGCTCATGCCGCATAACGCAAGACTCTGGCACCGGCTTTTCCAAAAGTCGTGGTCGCTAAACATACACAGACTTTGTTGAGAAATATTTAAATCTGAAGTGAGCGTCGGCACCCACTCGTATTCGAGCAATGCGATTGCCATACTGTGTGTGTGTGTGTTACTTTCCTCCCCACCCGGTGGTGGTAGGAGTGAAGGCCCAGCCTACTCCTGAAGGGTCACGAGCAGGAGTCACGTTGAAGTGTGGATAGTGCACGTCGCCGATATCTTCTTCATGTCAATAGTTGGACTCGAAAATCTTGTTCTTCTCCCGAATTGTCCTATACCAGGAAGGCCGATTTTCAGCAGCGCTTTCCCAAATGTCGGGGTCGATATTTGCTGTGTGTCAGAGATGTCTTAGTGATCAGTTTTGGGCCTCCGCGTAGCCTCTTGAAGATTTTGAACAAATATTAAATTAAGCTGCAGGAAATTCTAACAAAAAAAAAAAAAAAAAACAAGAACTGTAACTGCGCATTAGGCGCGAAAATTTTTTTTTATCTTAAAGATGTCCTTTTATATTTTACAAGAAAAATTTAGGTATATTTTCAGCATTTACAGTATAATTTTTTTTTATGGAAGGATTAAAGAATAGTGAAAATTTCACAATTGTCCTATTTCAATTTTCGGATGAATCTTATTTCTTCAGTTAATGATTGAATAAACTGATAGCTTGTTTTACGAAAATAAAATATCCACAGAATTTCCCCTATCACATCGTTAAAATATTTAAGCTTAACAACTTTAACAAGATATTGAAATAACAATACATATGAACGCTGGTTGTTATTTAAAGGAGGTACAAATGAAAAGATTTGAAACTGACAACTTTTCTACTTCATTGAAACAGACGTTAAATATATGAGAATGTTATAGTCTCCTCTATCTTTCTTTCATTTTCTCACTGAAACCAAGTAGCGTCTCTGTATATCTTTTTCCGTCATTCCAGGCGATCAAAACGGCATAATCATTATTTATAAGGTATTAGCAAGCTATGTTAAACAATTCTATCTTCTTTTATTCATTCATTTTCTCAATGAAACAAATAGTATCTCTGATATATCTTTTCCGTCTTTCCATGCACTCCAAAGTAAATAATTAATTAATTAGGAGAGTTTTTTTTTCAGGGGATTACAGTAGCATTTCCCTTGTACAAAGCCGGGTGGCCACTAACTGCAAAGTATGGGGCAGTTTATACAGATAGGAAAGAAAGATAACGGTTAAATCTAAACTTGAACAGGTGAAGATTGTAGTGATCAGGAAATATCTTCAGTGGCTTCCGGAAAGAATCTGTGGAACTTACTTCTCACCGATGGAATAGGAAGGGATTCTTTCCTATTTAAGTGGTATTGCGTGTCTTAGCCGTGAAGATTAGACCTCGCGGAACCAAATAATGTAGTTCGTCCGAGCACTTTCAATGGTAGTAGCGATAGAACAGTAAGAGGCTTGCCACATCCTTCTTGTGAGAGGGAAGACGGTTGAAAGGTGGAAAATGATTCTTCTCCAATAAGGACTCGGCGGAGCTTTTGAACTCTATCAAGACTGGAAAGTGAGAACTGGGCAGCTCCCGCCCCAATATGGCAACAGTACACCATTTTAGACTCGATTCTGCTTTTATAAAAGTAGAGAATAGCATGAGAAGCCAGGTACTTACTAGAGCAGTACAAAGAGCCGATCATTTTGCCTATATCCTGGATATATATATATATAGGAATTGTTATCTTTCCTCCTTGAAATGTTATTACATTAAGTTTCACAAGGCCCGGTAGTTACTCAAGGGAGTGGGTTACGTTAAGAGTTAGTTTATATAGATAGGAGAGGAAGATAACGGGTAACTCTAGACTTGAACAGGTTAAGATTGTAGTGATCGGGGAAACATCCTCTTGGGAGTCTGTTCCACAGAACAGTGGTTCGCAGTAAGAATCTCTTCGTGTGGAACATGCGTCTCACCTATGGCATACGGAAGGAATGAGGGTGGTTTGCTACTATGTAAGTGGTATGGTGCGTCCTATCAGTCAAGGTTATTGTTATGGTCCAGATCCTTGTACCACGGTGATGGTCCAAGGTAGAACCAATAAAGAAGAACTCGAACACAGATATGGAAAGCACAGATATATTACAAACAGGAATATATACAGAGCGGTAGTAAGTGTTAGTATGAACAATCAGGTTTAGTAGGGAGAACTATGTAGTCTCGACCAGTATCACTATTCCAATGTCTTGTATTAATTGTCTGAACGCGATTCTGTTTCGGACTGCCTCTGACTCGACTGACTGACTGACAGACTCCTGACGGACTTCTGACGGACCTCACTTCAGACTTCAGACTGAACAATATTTAGTCACCCCTCCACGAGGGCATCATGTGGCACAAGGCCAGTTTAACGTGGGATCTCTGAGCCCGTGGGCTCGGCCAAAAATATGCCCTTTGAACCCGTATAAACGGGTTCAGGGTCGGTTTACCTCCCCGAAAGTGACTCCTCCCTTCGGCGTAGCCTCGTTCGGGTTCCTCCCCGCCCGAAGGCAGAGAGTTCAACTGATCAGCCAGTCAGCCGGTCGTCCGACTTCGGACTGAACAGTATTTAGTCACCCCGCCACGAGGGTATCATGTGGCACAAGGCCTGTTTAACTTGGGATCTCTGAGCCCGTGGGCTCGGCCAAAAATATGCCCCTTGAACCCGTATAAACGGGTTCAGGGTCAGATTCCTTCCCTCCCGAAGGCAGAGAGTTCAACCGATCGGCCAGTCAGCCGGTCGTCCGACTTCAGACTGAAATCCCTGCTTCCTCTTGAGGCGCAGTATTTATTACGTATGGAATAGTCCATTATGTTATTATGGGTAAGGTCCCATTACTGTTATACCTGGCGGAACCAATTAATATAGTTCGTCCTAGCACTTTCCGTGAAAGTAACCATAGTGTAGTAAGAAGTTCGCTACATCCTGCCTGTGTTAGAGAGGTTGGCGGGTGGAAAATAATTCGTCACCCATAAGGATTTGGAGACGCTTTTAAACACTATCGACACTAGAAAGTAAGAAACGGGCTACCCCAGGCCTAAATATGAACTCAGTCGTTCATTTTAAGCTTGATCCGCCTCTTTTACAGGTAGAGTATGGCATAAGGAGTCAAGTACTTACTAAAGCAGTACAGGAAGCCGACCATTTTATCGGCATATTTATCGATGTATGTAGGAGTTTCACTTGAGCTCAGTGTTGAGTTTGAGGTCCAATGTTCTCTCAATCGACAGTGGCTATCTGAGAGGACAACTCTCCATCATGACTGCCGGTAGTTCGCGGTCCAATCAGCGGTTATGGAATGTAACTAGTTTGATTTTCAAGGTATTGAATATAACCAGCCATTTTTAGTGCTAGATCCAAAAAGTGATCATCTGCCACTCTCTGATCTCCCTTCTTTCTTTTTTTTTTTTTTCTCAATGATACCCAATGATTCTACGCGGTCAAAACGGAGACGTGCAAACTAAGTGAAGAACAAACAGAATTGTATTAACATATTGCTTTAATAAATCCATACCTGATTTGTATAAGCATTATTTCATGCATAAAATAGCTTTATTTTGTCAAGCTTATCATAATTTGCAATTCACAAAAGACAGATTAACTGATCTAACCCTGTTTTATTTTTCTTTTAAAGTAGAACATTCTCAGGATAATTATAAAATTGTTTCCATATCGCACAAATACCTTATAAGAGCATAAACTAATAAAAACTAATCTATGTTGACATTAGGCGCATGAGAAGATGCTGTTGCGTCAGTTTTCATAGAGTCTGGAGACGCCAGACCAAGAACATGAATAAAAGTCAATAGACAGATGAACAACATTAAAACGACTATCTGCAAGTAGTCAATATGAGACAGATGAGCTCGTATGAAGTAAGAAAGACGAGATGTAAGTAAAATAAAAATAAAATGATGCACATGAAAGTAAAATTAATCACATTTCTGTAGAAGAGGCGCAAGAATGATAATAAAACGAAGAAGAAAAAAAATAAACACTCTTATATTGCTTGCATCGGAGTAATTCATCGATTTTGGAAGACGTTCACATTATTTATTCTAGTCTCCTGAAGCTGAATCAATCATTAAAAGTGTACCTTTACAATGCCTTTCACTTCCGCACTATAGGCAACATCGCATTGGAAGCACATTCTACGCTCCACGCGTGTTCATTAACAAACGCACGCCCACATTACTAAATCCTCTCATATGTCTATGAAGTTTACTCTGACAGAAAACTACATAACAAGAAACAGTGATTAGTATAAAGTGTAATGCTTCAATCTAGTAATTAGACGAAGCGTTCTTACTTGTAAAATCGATAATGGAAATCCTGTTACGTTTAACTTAGATATGCGCAGAAGTAAGGAATAACCAACTGATTCTTACAGGTGAAAAGCCCAAAATAGACAGAAAAGGCAGAGAAAGAAGAAGCAGAATCAGGAGTTCTGGAAATGTAGTTCAACTCTCACTCTTTTAGGCTCTTTTGCTTTCAAGTTGATGAAATTAAAAACGATAAAAAAAAGAGAAAAAATGTCCGTTTGAATTAAAATGTTGAATATGCACAGACCTTTATCTAGTCAGAGATTAGCATATTTCTCTCATTTGGTATACAGGTTTGATTATAAACCAATAATTTGTCTGAAGACAATCACTAAATCGAAATGAGTCACAGAACAGATTTCCGTCTTGTCATACAAACACATAAGAATCATAACTGCATGCGAACAGTTACAAGCTTCGAGCGATTTTCAGACCATGTTTTAGCTATGTAGGCCACAGGTAAATTAAGACAAGTGCCATGAGAAATAAAACGGTCATTTCCATATCTCTTGTTTAAAACCAATGCATTATTTTATGCAGAGTCTTGGCCTTTAATTTGATTAATTTATGTTTTCTTAATCACAACCTCTTGTCGCCAAGTTAGGCACCAGGGCGCAATAGGTTTACAGAAGGTGGAAGAGAAGAAGAAAACTTTAACGAGGAGAAAAGACAATAAAAGAACAGACTTCAGGAAATGGCGATTTGCGTTTGCATCAGGGAATTAAGAAATCGAAACCTTTTTATCCACTTGGCGATTATCTCATAGGAGGTTGGCTTGTGAATTTGGTGACACAGTGATCGTGAGTTCAATCTCTGGTCTAGCAGTTTCTCCATGCACTCGAGGGAAATGGATAAGGAATCAGTACTAAATAAAAATAAGAACAATGAAATATGCTTTGGCTTCTGCAGAGGAAGGTGAAAAGTCTACCCGCCTAGATTAAATAAACAGATCAGTTCAGAATTTCCTGTAAGTTACCCAGTCCGATATACACCTGAGGAAAGCCGGAGCACACAACTAGCGAAAAGATGTGATTACAACAGCAAAGATTAGGACAATAGTCCGAGTATAAATAGTTTAAATAATGCATCTAGCTGGATCAACAGTAATAAAGTTAGACCGAGTTTTTTATTTACACGCTTAAATTAACGCAGTCAATGCAACAAGTCATTTTTTGCAAGTATCGTTAATTACTTTTGGGGTTATAGAATTTTAAAGGATCTTTTTAGCCATGATGTTATTGAAGTTAGGATATTAAAATATGTTAAAAATCGCTACATAATGGCAATTATGTTTCAACATATTTTTTAAAGTATTCTGCTGTTGAAATTAAATTAATCTTTCACTCCCCACTTGTTTAACATCGACCAAAGAGACACATTTGTTGTGTTGAAACATAATTGCCATTATGTAGCGATTTTAACATGTTTTAATATCCTAAAAGAAATAATATTTAGCTCTACTCTGTATTGAGCCCTCTTTTAAATTAAATGTTACGTACAGTGAAATTATACTCCATTTGTTCCCATTCTACCTAGCTTCCCCAATGATAAATAAATGTAACGAACACAACTGTAATTCCAAATCAGCTCCAGTTTTTTGTTCCTAACCGAAATTCATTACACATGCGCATCCTTCAAATGTAGACACGAAAATAAACTCCTACTATACTATCTACAAGCAAATCATGGGGAAAATATTTTCAATTTTCTAGTCTTCTACCTCTTTTGGGGCAACTCCAATGTCGAATTTGTTAAGCAGATCTCATCGCAGGACCTTTTCTCAGACAAGTAATATTACTTTCGTTTCTCCAGGTCCCCTGCTGATGTACGGATTATAATTGTGGAAAGTTTCTACCATGATTTAGATAAAAAAAAAAAAAAGTAAAGCTCTGGTATCTCTAAAGCGTTTGACTGGATTTTGCTTACAAGTCTTCTCCACATTTTGAGAAGTTACGGGGTCTCCGTAAGCATTTTACAGTCTTTCCTATCAAACCGCGTAATGAATGTTATCCTGAATGACCACTCGTCTAGATCATTTCGTACTAAGGTGGGTCTCCCCTCAAAGTTCATCCTTGGTCCTACTCTGTTTTTAATTTTTGTTAATGACCCTCCTGACGACCTTGGCTCTCAACTTGGCATCGACGCACACCCAAGTTTACAAGCGGTCACACATCCAGGCACTGATCAGCATCGACGTTGCTCAATTTCGGTGAACGTACGGGAACCGTTATTTCAACGTAATGCGGCCGTAAGACAAAGAAATCAAGAAGAAAATGAATGTCTATAAATAACATAAAAACATCAGTCCTAAACAAAGAAAAAAAAAAGTGAGATGAAACTGTTTCCCCACCCCTACTTCCTTTAATACTGCAATGGAATTTTGAATAGAACCTGCAAAATAGGCAGTGACGGATGGTTAAAAGTCGATAGAAGCGCGAATCTGACACTCCCCACACCATCTTGATTCCTATGTCCATTACTAATAATCCTCTACGTTGAAAAATTTGTCTTCCTTTTATTGTAATAAAATATAAACCTGTTTCTCTACGGCGATAGAGAAGATTTGAATTTGAATTTTTTTGCCAGAAATCTGTGCGTTAACTAATATATATATATATATATATATATATATATATATATATATATATATGTGTGTGTGTGTGTGTGTGTGTGTGTGTGTTGTGTATGTGTGTGTGTATTTAGGCATTATTTTTTCATTGATGCATGTTTCATTAAATAATATAGACAAATTTATATATAGAGAGACAAGTTTTGTCTATTTTATGTAAATTATTTCGATATCGTCTGAGAAGATTAATAACATTATCATTAACAGAAGAAAGAATATATATATATATATATATATATATATATATATATATATATATATATATATATAGATAGATAGATAGATAGATAGATAGATAGTGTTATACTAACAGGAAGACACTCGAGACAAATCCTCAACGTTCGAAATTATTTTCGAACTACGAGACAACAACTACAGTTAGAAAACTTTTAATAAAAGAGTATTACTTAGATCACAAAGGGAAAATGTACCCAATGTCTGTCCATTATCAAGGTGCGGAGGATACTTTTTTCCAGTACGGCTTAGTTTCTATCCGGTGCCATCCTGTCGGTCTAGCCAGCACCATATTAAATAATATTTGTTATCTGAGTGAGTAACGGCGAAACACGAATAAAAACTCATATATTTTTTATTTAGGATTTCCTATTTTTACACTGCGTCTCTTTGATATTTCTTTTCATTTGTAATGATTTTCCACAACCTCTTTTCATCATAGTTCTTTCTTTCTTTCTTTCTATATTTCTTTCTTTCTGTCTGTCTTTGTTTCTTTCTTTCTTTCTGTCTGTGTTTCTTTCTTTCTTTCTGTCTTTCTTTCTTTCTGCCTTTCTTTCTTTCTTTCTGTCTGTGTTTCTTTCTTTCTTTCTTACTTTCTATCTTTCTTTCTTTCTGTCTGTGTTTCTTTCTTTCTTTCTTTCTTTTTCTTTTTTTCTTTCTTTCTTTCTTTTCTTTCTGTGTCTGTTTTTTTTCTTTTTCTTTCCTTCTTTCTGTCTTTTTTCTTTCTTTCTGTCTGTGTTTCTTTCTTTCTTTCTTTCTTTCTTTCTTTCTTTACTTCTTTCTTTCTGTCTTTGTTTCTTTATTTCTGTCTGTCTGTGTTTCTTTCTTTCTTTCTTTGTGTTTATGCTTTCTCTTCGTTTCCCTTTGCGTTTCCTCAATACTTTTTTCTTTTCGCTTTGCTTTGGTATCTTCTCTTTTCTTATCACTTTTGTTTTATTACTTCTTCTCGATATTCCTTTTAAACCTTACTACTCCTCTGTCGTCTGCATCCTCCTTCTCCTCTTCTTCTTCTCCTCCTCCTCCTCCTCCAGTCTCTCTTCTTATTCTAGTATGTCCCTATCATCTAGAATCCTATACTATTGTTGATACTTTCCTTCACCCTTCTCTGTCTATTTTATTTTCCAATCATTGCTACGCTATTCTAAAGTCTTTATAGCTGTCCATCTATCTATCCGAATTCTATTCATATCTATCTTAATCCTTTATATCTATCTATCTATATATATGTGTGTGTGTGTGTCTGTACGTGCGTGCGGGCGTGTGTTACAGACTGTTCATACCTAGCTAGCTGGCTATCGTAACTCCGTCAATATATTTTTTCTTTTCCTTTTCTTTTTTTTTCAATCATTTCAGTCCAAGTTAGGACACAGGGTGTTTCAGGGAGGGAAAACGAACGAGAAGATTTTAGTGAGAAGTACGGAAAAAGACAAAATGGAACAGGATCCAGGCAGACAAAAGATGGCCATTGACGTTGCCTTTGAATTGTTTTAAGATTGTAAGTGGAAGGTATTTCTACAGGGGAGAATTGCGAGAAAAGAAATTATTAAATAGAACTGACGGTTGCATCTATCTTCTTCATAAATGTAAACGGCATCTATCGAAATGGAGATCCACAGTCAGGAAGTGCGAGAAATTAAACTGTTGGAGTAGAATTGGCAGTTGCATTTAGCTATTTCAACATTAAACGAGAGAAAGCTAAATGTCAGTCTATTAGCACGCTTAGATTCATTTAGTCGAGGCACCAGGGGAAAAAAGCTCGTCAGAGCAGTTGCCATGAAAATATTTGTATATATATATATATATATATATATATATATATATATATATATATATACGTGCGTGCGTGTGTTACAGACTATTCATACCTCGCTAGCTGGCTATCGTAACTCCGTTATATATATATATATATATATATATGAATAAAAATAGACCACTTTAAGGTTCCATGTAATAAGTTATTTCACCACAACCCCTTTAACAGGGGTTTTAATGCTCTGGATCATCAGACTTTACTTCCAAAGGTTGAAATGAAAAATGAAAAGAAATTCACACATTTTGACGGACCGCATCAAGCATATATAAAATTAACGAAGTGAGGAAGTGAGGTGGGAGAGAATACATGAGTTGGATGTACCATTTCAATTCCTTATCCTTAACCCCACTCTGTGTAGGCTAGACGTCGCTTAAACTTAACGCGTGTTATCTCTAGGTTTATCTCTCTGTCTCTCTCTCTCTTCTCTCTCTCTCTCTCTCTCTCTATCTCTCTCTCTCTATATATATATATATATATATAATTTTGCATATATATGTATATCTATCTGTTTATCTATTCCTTCTATCTATCTATTCATATATATATATATATATATATATATATACATCTTGATTCATCAGCAAATCTTATTCTCTCTCTCTTTAACATGTTACTCGTCACACTCAACTTCTATTTCTGTCCCCATCCATCCATGATATTTACCGTTTCCCATTTGATATTCATTGTTTCCGGACGCCTGAAGGGATTTCAACGAGTGAGCGAAGAGACTCTTAGCATAGAACTTCCGGTTACACCTAGCCATTTCAACTGTGAAATGATGACACCTTTCTGCCAGTTCGTTTATATTTGGAAATAGCTTCTGTGTCACAAGAAAATCCTGATGGAGGAGCCAGTTTAGTCGCCGATAGCCCAACCATAGGGCAGATAATAAATATTGTGTTGAATAGTGGAGCGATCTGACTTAGCTTATGTGCAGAAACAAGTATTTAATACCAGATGTTTAGAAATCTATAATACCGTTTTTTTTTTATCTCATATCCAAGAATTCGATTTGCTGTTCATTACATTTATGATGATGGTAATGATGACTACATTCACTTGCAACTTGCAGGTTCAGGATTAGAATTGTTCTGTTTTATCAAATTAGCTTCTATCATCCATTTCCTGTCAACGCTTGGCTTTGCAAGAGTTGATTGAAGGTGAAAGAATATCAGCGAAAAGTACCGATGGCGTGAATTTGTTTAATCTGAACCTCAACTTGCCAGAAAGTGACCAACACATTTGTTATGGTCCAATATCCTCGCACCACAGTTATGGTCCAAGGTTAGAACCAAGGAAGAACAACACGAACACAAGAGTAGAATAACAAAGATATATTACAACAGAAATATAGTACAAGAAGTTGAAGGTGTTAGTAATGACTGTCCGTCTGGTTTAGAGGAACTAATATTGTCTCGACTCGTTACACCATTCATTCTGTATCTAGCCACATTTACGAGGGTTGCATGTGACACAAGGCCGAGTTTAACGTGGGTTTCCCGAGGCCCGTTGGCCAAAAATATGTTTGAAACTGTATAACGGGTTCAAGTATTTCCCCGGAGTTTTTGCCCTTCATTGTCTGGGTTTCTGCCAAAGCAGAGAGTTCAACAGACATTGTGTTTGCACCATTCATTCATTATACCTTTGAGAGACGGAGTATTTATAGTGTCAGGAAGAGTCCATTATCGTTATAGGTAAGTTCTCATAAATTTGATTTCCTGACCTTTCTATGAAAATTACCACTGTCTCTGTTATAATTTCTACTGGCGCCTACTGTAGCATATCCTTCATACGTAGCCCCCTCCATCCGCTGGTTAAAATAATCATCCATCTGTTCCACCGTTGGAATCTTTGTATTTTTAAACCTATTATTAATAAGTGATTTCTTTTAAAAATTAATACAGGATTTTTACATATATTTGTATAATTAGTGCCGGATTATTTTACTGCAGTCAATGTCTGATATAATTAAAATTTGTAAACTGCCCCTTCCCTTAGGTTTTCACCTAGCGGATAAAATAAATCCCCGGTGTCGGTATGTACCATAAACTGGGAAAGACTGTTGCAAGCTAACAAGTAATCGACCCTGTTTATAATATATTTTGTTGTCTTGACGGTTTCCTTACACGATTCAGGTAAGTAGGTAGGTACGACATGTCTGACTAACAGATAAGCCTTTTACCCTCAACCAGCCAGAGCGTTATCTCCTACCAACCCTCTGTCTGTTTATATAGTAGAATTTATCTTTTTTTGAAAGTAAAAATGTAAATGTCAACCAGAATAATCCAAACTATGACTATAATAATAGTCTGCGATCGTTAGGCTTCAACAACTTGTTTGTTGGCACTTGTTTCTAAAACTTTTAAAATATCGTATCTTTTGCCAAGTAGTTGGCTACTTTTGACGACCCCCATATCACAGACTATGTTTCGGGTCATAACCGTTAAACTCACTCTTAAGACTGAAGTGAACTCACACGCCATCACTTTCGCTGTGGCTATACCAAACATGGCGACGACATCTATCTAGACGTCTTCTGATAATTTGAAGAATCGAGGTTAGGTCGAGTTGATACATTTCGATGCACAAGAGATTTTACACTGCAATACACACCTATCTCATCAATTTTGGCACGGCGATGCCGTAATAAAATTCAAAACATTGAATAGTTTTCCTCAAGCCTAACTTCTTAGAATATATTGTTAATTTTCAAAAACATTATTTGATAATTTGCTTTAAAATTTTTCAGAAACCTCTCTGTTCTGTACGGAGTGTATTTCAACAAGAAAATGTTCAGTTGTAGTCAGGAATTTTTTAAAAGGATTTTAATATAGAAATATAGCAGTTTCAACAGCAAAATTGTTCAAATAGTATAATTATCCATCCCACAAAATGTGTAATAAAAAAAAAAACAACTAAACTAATTGAGTTTCTTTTTTCCAGGTTTTTCGATAAGACATCTTGACACCATTTGTCGTAAGAATCACTAAAAATCCATTTTGTGTTATTCAATTAAAAGAGAAAAGGTAAAAATTGTTTTTTGCCAGCTCCACTGTCTTTCTAAATGAGCAATGGTAGGAGGAAAAAGATCATTTATTCATTCAGTAATGGTACCAACTTTCATACTCTGACTTCCATCTACAAAGTCCGTTCAATAACCATTAAAAGAGAACGGTGAATACGTTTAAAAAAAAGAAGGAACAGTAGAAAGGAAAACTGAATAAGACCACAACAAGAAGAGGGATCATCGCTTCAACTTAAAGCTAAAGAGACCAATTAGAAAAGATCCAACTCAATTCAACATTCCCTAGGTTACAACAGCTTCAGAAATAAGACTTTGTTCTTTGTAAGATAAAAGTCTGCTTTCTCTGTATTTCATTAAAGTTTTCTCCCAAATATTGGTGGCGCCAATCCGACTTAGAAATCGTCTTATTTATAGTCAGAATTTTAAAAATGTAGATTAATTTGTTGACTTTTCCATTTATAGTTCCTGTAGTCTTTAAGCAAAACGAAATAGTTGAGACTTTGACATTGCGAAAAAGGATATCATTAATCGCGGACAGCGATGGGTGATTGCTTGAGTTTTGTCAATGACCGATACGTTTAGGAGATATGGCGTCATCTTTATTCCTCGTATAACGAGTTGATACAGGAAAGAAAAAAAAAGCAATAGAAAATGTGATATGACTTTCATATTAAATCAAAAAGAATGTAATCAGATAGACCGGAAAAATGATGTAAATAAAAAAAAGATCGATTACGGTAAGAAAATATTGACATACTTCTATAAAGAGACACTCTTCGTGACAGAAGATATACGTTATTTGCAAAATACGAGAACCGTTTAGTTCGAAGGTCCAGGAATCTTTTTTAATCGAAGTCTCTGCACATTTATAGTACAGGATAAATACAATATATCTTTACTTTTGAGAAAAGAGAAAACGAATTTTGGTAATGATGACAACCGTTTAGTTGGTAAGCTGGAAGATCTATTTTAACTGAACACTTCTGCAAGTATACAACGCAAAATAAATTTGACCTTTAATTTTACGGAAATAGAAAACGAACTTTCGTAATGCTGACGAACGATTAGGAAGAACTCTGATAGTTCTGCCCTAACAGAAATTGTCTAAAAAATATATAAATGTGAAATATCTTTAATTTGGAAGAATGAGAAGCTGAATTACGCTCATGATGTCGGAAAATTCCATGGAAAACTAAAAGATAGGAAGTTGGAAGACGAAGAATAACTTTGTCCTTGAGTTAGGCGACTAAGTATTTCTTCAAAGTGAGGTTTGCTTTCCTCAGCCCTAAGCTTGTTGGTTGGGTGATTGCTTTTTCAACCCTTTGTGGGATATTTAAATCCGAAACATATTTTGGATTATAAGAATAATTATTTTTGTGTTTATATGTCACATTAAAAAAACTTTGAGAACAATAATGATTTTTTTATAGATTTAGATCATACTATTTAACCCATAGCTAGGGGGATGGAAGATATGTATTCCTATCTTTCTTAAGATTATTTGCACAAAAGAGAATGAAATGAACCTGACCAGAGTTTGAACTCGTCTCTCAAATATCTTATTCCGAAGCGTCATCCCTTACACCACTCGCACATCCACCCAGCCAAAGAGAATTGGAAAATCTGCTCATATATAATGTTTCCTCATTATACACGAGATTCTAGGAATGGAAACGAATATGATAATTGTCGTAGGTAACAGGTAGTTCTTTTCTACTGTACTCCTGCCTTCTTTTCCTTCAGAACATGGGCAATCATGGTTCTCCACAACTTCCTTGTTTTTGTCGTCCTAAATAATGTTTCGTTCTTTACCATCCCTCTGTATCTCTGTCCCTTCATTCATTTACACAAACAGGTTAAGGAGTCTGCGAGCTGCTTCATTTTGTTTTCAACACGTCCTGCTAGCGTTAAATTCTACAGACCGCATTTCTTCATTATTTGTTCTAGATATTTCAAATGTGTATTTAGTTTTTATTTTCCTTACACCTCCGTGCCTGCTTACACATTCTTTGCGTGAGTGTTTCAGCATTCGTCAGTAGAACTAAATCTCAGTCGGTTCAAGTTTCTTCTTCATCTCTGAGGAAATGGTTCTATTCATTCACTGAAACGGAGGCGATCAGATATTACATAGAAGATCAGCAAATCTTTACTTTGTTTCCCAGAATTCTCTCTCTCTCTCTCTCTCTCTCTCCAGAACTTCCTTTGATTCTTCTTTTTTTGCGCTCCCTGAGCGACATTGAATTCCTGTGTCAAGTTTTGCACCATCTTTTGTTAGCCGAAATGTAAACTTGATTTACATTCGGATGTTTCCAATACGCAACTTAGGTCACTTATTTATATTAGATATTAGGATCTATCAAAAGTATTTTTTTTATTTCTGACAGGCTTTTATTTCAATTCTTATTTCATGTACACATCTAAAAATTATACATTAAATCATCATCATCATCATCATCATCATTGTTATTGGTATTATTATTATTATTACTAGGGTGTATCGAAAGTAGTTTCGTTTTTACTTCAAAGCATATTTCACGTACACATCTAAAGACTATCACTCCATTATGTAATAATAATAATAATAATAAATATTATTATGATTATTAGGGTGTATCATAAGTAGTTTCGTTTTTAAAGACCTTTACTTCAAAGCATATTTCATGTACACATCTGTTGTCACTCCATTATGTAATAATAATAATAATAATAATAATAATAAATATTATTATGATTATTGTGTATCGAAAGTATTTTCACTTTTTCAACCTTTCTTCCAAGCCTATTTCATGTACAAATCTGAAGACTATCTCTGTCACATTTTTTTCTTTAATAATTTCAGCCATGAAAGCATGGCGGAAATGCAGTGGTTTAATAGAGTGAAAATGAGAGAAAAGACTGAGTATAGAAAAGGTTGAGGAAAGGACAAAAGATAAACGGGATTGAAGAAGACACAGATGGCGAATGACGTTGAATTTAAATTTTTGAAGATTGTAATTATCAGAAAAGTAAGTAAACGAAATGGCGATCCACAGTCTGGAAGTGCAAGACACTAAACTGTTGGAGTAGAATTGGCAATTGCATTTAGCTATTTCAACAGTAAATGAGAGAAACCTAAATGTCAGTCTATTAGCATATATATGCGGTCTTAAGACTCCAAATAATGTTATAAGTTCTCCACTATTCTAACGTCTATAAGAATAGTGGATTTTTTTCTTTTTTTTTTTTAAAGATTTTTTTTAGTCTGAAGACCGCAGTAGCTATTCGCGGAATTTGGCAGAGAAAAAATATGAAACACCCACCTCCTCACCCCACCTACAACTAGTTGAAAAGTTTTGCCACTGGTTTTCTTGTCTGTTTAAATAAGACTCAGACGTGTATGCTGATAAGTAATCGATGACCGTGTAAAAATGCAACGTACATTAGAACTCGTACGACTGCAATGAAAAACTGTGCCATGTATTCTTCTTTTATTTGTTGTGTTCTTTCAACAAATGTGCAATCGGGGGCCTCGACAACTTTTTTTAAATCTTTTTTAAGCATTAATGGAAGATTTAAATACGCACAGGAAGGACACTTATACTTGAAAGTAGAAATAGATATGTTGAACTTTTTGTGACCAAGTATGATGCAAGATTACTTGGGAAAGTAGATAAACCCCGTACATATCAGTGGTTACGTAGTGCAGGATTAAAAGCTGAAACTGAAGGGTTTATTTTTGCTTCACATGACCAATGCTTGCTAAAATTACCAAACACACATACTGAAAAATTGTGTTAACCTGAAATGCAGATATTGTGATAAATATCCAAAAACAATTGACCATCTTATAGCAGGTTGCACAGTGTCAGCACCGACTGAATATAAAATTCGGCATGATGCAGAGGGTCAATATCTGCACTGGAAAATAGGCAACTTTTAGATGAAGGAAATTAAGAAATTGGTATGAACATTATTAAAACCCGGTTACAGAGATAGGAGCTGTAATAATTTTATGGAGCATTGCAATACATACAGACAGATCAATCAAATCTAATCACCCTGACATTGTGATCAAACACCACAAACGTGGATATGCTTTCTTACTTACATAGCAGTTCCTGCAGACAATAATATTTTTGAAGAGCTTCAAAAAATTATAAAAATACAAGTATCTTCAACTTGAAATCTTACAAACGTTGCACATGAGGATATCAATAATTCCAGTTGAAGTTAGGGCGCTCAGATTGATAGAGAAATGTTACGATAGACGCATTGAATGGATTCCTGGTAGCCCAAGCCTTAAAAGAATACAACAAAATTGTAACCATAAATACAGCTCACGCATTACGATGAGCTTTTTCTATGTAAAACGTGTGTGATCAAAAATTGATCATAGAGAAATTTCATGATCACATTTATGAACTTAGGTCTCTTGTTGTGACCCGGAAAGAAATGCGTATACACCAGAAATCAAAGGAAGCATTTCACCCTAAGCAAGGTGAGAGTGCCTTTAGCACGCAAGGGGTTGCATAGAGTTGGAACAAGAGTAAAAAGACGTGACTGAGGAAAGGATAAAGAAAAGGACGGGGAATTAGATTAAGGCATCAGAAGATGTCGATTGGCATCACATTTGAATATTTGAAGACTATAACCGTCAGGGAAGCAAGTAAGAGGAAGGGAGTTCCGCAGACGGGAAGTGCGAAACATGAATCTATTGCAGTGTTAGAGACGGCTAACTTTAACTGTTTTGACGTTGAAAAGGTGAGACTGAGATTCCAGCATAGTAACACGCTTAAATTTATGCAGTTTGGGAACCATCAAGATTATCTCATCGGAGCAGTTACCATGAAGGTACTTGTAGAAAAGACAAAGGCAAGTGGCGGCAAGCCTGTGAGGACCAACCCCATTGCCTATCAATCTCTGGATTTTTTCGAGGACCCTGACACAAACAGCGGAAGCTCCAGACCATATATGGCAGCAGTATTCCATGCAAGGGCGGATAGTTGATTTATAGATTTGAAGGATGGACTCTGACGCGACACAGAGAACCAACTTTCCTTGAGGTAGATGAAGCTATTGATTCAAATTATTTGTTCCATCTTAGGTCAGCAGACAGCAAGAGACCTAGCAGGCGCAGAGAGGCGCTGTAGTGGAGTTGAACATCAGACATTCGAATGGTAGGCAGGGAGTATTCTCTGTGGTAAATAAGAGCCGTTTTGTTTTTGAGGCATTAAAGTTTACCAGCCATTTCCTGTCCCGGCCAACCGCTTATTGAAGCTCATCTTCGAGACCTATGGCTAGGTTAGTTTTGTCAGCGATACCAGATTTGCTATTAAGGCAGGGATAAATAGTGGTGTCGCCTGCGTAGATGCCTACTAGGGAACTGATGACATCAGGAAAAATGGTTAATAAAGATCAGGAACAGATTAGGATGCAGGGGAGAACATTGGGCAACAGCTTTAAGTTATTCGCTGATCCATTACTGTCGCACCTTATGTTACCCTGGATTCACACAAATTCATTGAAAAGGCTACTTTCTGTTTTCGCTGTGTCCTGTGAGATTCTCCAAACCCGCTTTCCGCATTATGGCTCACAAATTCCAATTTTCCCGCTCTGATTGTAAGTATAAGTGCCTTTGCAGTTTCTACATACGCTTTAAAATAGAGCTGATTAATATTTTTGAGACAACCCAATATATTCTCTTCAAGTAAAAATATCTAAATAAAATTTTAGGAATCAACACAAATTCATTGGAAAGGCTACTTGCTGTTTTCGCTGTGTCCTGTGAGTGTCAGATTCTCCAAACCCGCTTTCCGCATTATGACTCACAAATCCCAATTGACCCGCTCTGATTGTAAGTATAAGTTGCCTTGCAGTTTCTACATACGCTTTAAAATAGAGCTGATTAATATTTTTGAGACAACCCAATATATTCTCTTCAAGTAAAAATATTTAAATAAGATTTTAGGAATCAACATATATCCTTAGATTGTGTTTGCACATAAAAAAAAATATCAATCGCTAAACCTATATGATGAATTAATGGTAGAATAACACGAAGTGAACTGTCATGGAAATTCTGTGAATAAATATTTTCATTTTAGATATCTGTCTAATTGCTTGAAATTCTTCATTTTTTTTTTTCTTCCTTCTGTAACTACAGTCGAAATTTGGTTCCATCGAGGAACACTGGGACAAAAAAAATAAGCAAGAAAAAGATGAAATACGTTATGAGCAATACATGAAACAATATTACAATTATATTTGTGTCGAAATGACAGGCGTTCTGGAAAACGAAATTTAATTGATTTGATGTATTCAGTAACGAGACTCAATTTAAACAGAAATAACACTTGCTCGTCTCGGGTGAGTTCAACACGAATAAAATTCGCGATAGCTCGTGACGTGAGTCATTTATCGTATTGATCAGTTCTCTTTCGGATAAAATACGGAGTGCGATATCTTTTTTCTATTTAAATAATGCATAATATTTTTTTTTAAGTTCCCCGTTACCCAAGCGCAAACTACATAACTTATCAACTTCTCTCGTTGGCAAGCGTGGAGAATACGCAATTGAATGCTCTTTTAATAAACTTGCATATATTTACACAAAATCTCTCTGATAATGAGTATCCTCATTTCAGCAGACTACACACAGTGAATATATAATCTCTATCTATAAAAGGCAGGTGTGTGATGTGTGTGTGTGTGTGTGTGTGTGTGTGTGTGTGTGTGTGTGTGTGTGTGTGTGTGTGTAACGAATGCACGGCTGCAATTTTCGACGGATTTGCACCAAAATTTACATGCACGTGCTCCAAGTTAGCGGGAAGGCCAAGACTGACTTTGCATTTCCCAACTCCCATCGGTAGTGGAAATAATCGATTTTTTTCATGCTTCTACGGCAGTTTTCATGTAGTTAGCGGCCATTTTCTACTGGCCAGAGTGAGAGTTAATAGATGGCTGGCAGGAATAGACAGGAAAATTCTATTGGCCAGCGTGAGAACCAACAGCTGACTGACACGAATGTTAACTAGCATGCTAGAATGCAAAAAAAAATTGATAGCTGCATTCGTCACATTTGGAAAAATTTAAATCTGCATGGCACTTTACTCCAATTGGCTCATTCGCTTGCTTAAACTCAACGTTGATTCTGATTCCGCAGAATTGGGTTGAATGTGAAAAAGTATTTGTTGTTAACATTCTTTTTTCATTCGGTTTTTCCAGTTACGAGTCCTTTTTTAAAGCTGATCGTTTTGTGTTCATTTTGTTTAGTTCTTTTATCGTAACAGATTTAATGTTTAGTATGGAGCTTCGAAAAAATTCACAGTGTGAGATAGGCAAGAAGTAAGGCATGTAGTAACATCAGCACGGCAAAGGGCACTTCTTTAAAGGCAAGGAAGGGCAAAAATATTTTAAGAAGTGATAGCGATTGCTGTATGAGTCGTACGATTATTGAATCAAGCACGGGCAACGCTGGGCCATGCTGGTAGTCCTGTATATGATGATTAAAAACATCCGGCAGGAAGCCTTCTGTTAGAGTTTTTGGAGGAGTGTGCTAACCACCTCTTAATTGCTGTTGTTCCCATGTCCATCCTAACCCGGTGTGCCAGTAGCTGTTATGTTTCAAGCTATGGGCAAATAGTAAACACCCAAACAAAAGTTAAACACTATGGGAGTATAAAAATACATTTTAATAGTAAAAATGCCAGCAATACATTTTTATATTAAAAAAATACAAACAATACATTTTTAAAGCAAAATGACCACCTGTACATTTTATAGTAAAATACTGTTCTAGCATACCTACGAACGATAATGGGTATTTCCCCATTCACATAAATATAATAGTAAATACTGTATGCTGGTTTGGAGTTGGAGATTCATCTCCAGTTGTACTGGTTAAACTACCTGATTCGTGGAGAAAAGATCCCCAGACGCGGCTATGGCGAAGGGCAGAGTCTCGTCTCGGGAAACAGCTATCCGACCCCGTTTTATACTGAATCTACTGGTAATTTTGGGCCGAGCCTACATGCTCGGATACACCACATTAAATTCGGCCTTGTGTCACATCTGACCGAGTGGGTCAGTTGGTAGATATCCTGCAGTTGGAGATTAATTGAGGAATTCACTTGTCTCACTTCTAGCAGTTGACAACCGCTTCTACATACGCTGGCGAATCTTATATGTGTTGTTCGCGTCCTAAGTACTATAGTTCATTATCCGTGTGATAATTCTATTCAATAACCTTCTCTAGGTTACAACAAATAATATATATTATAGTAAAATGGCTAACAATACATATTTGCGTTCAAAATATTTGGGTTTCTACAACAAATAACCCATAGAAGTTGATATGCCGCGAAACAAAATCAACCAACAATTATAAAAGATAGAATCTAATACAGAAATACAAAAGTGTACAATAGCGAAAGATTCATCCCAGAAACTAAGTAGAGTATTAAGATAGGGAAAAATCTTGTCAAAGACAAAGATAAAGCATGGTGAACGACTGAAGCATAACAATTCACATATATTGCAGTAGAAGCTTCGTATTTCCTTACAGGCGAGAGTTGAAGCGACGATTCTATAGAAAGATTATGAGAATGCCATAAATGCAACATATGAGCAAAATAAAAAATTTAAATACGCACAGGAAGGACACTTATACTTGAAAATAGAAATATATGTGATGAAGTTTCTGGGACCAATTATGATGCAAAATTACTTGGGAAAGTAGATAAAACCCTTACCTATCAGTGGTTACGTAATACAGGATTAAAAGCTGAAACTGAAGGGTTTATTCTTGCTTCACAGGACCAATGCCTGCTAACTGAAGATTATCAAATACACATACTGAAAAATTGTTTTTTCTTGATATATAGACATTAAAAAATCATTACGGTGAGCAAATAATGCAGGGTTTCCCAACTTAAAATATATTCCTCACAAGTGGGCAATTACAACTGTTGGGTGGACGATAAGCAACTGAACACAACGTAGGGAGGGATTGAAAACATTGGTGTGTGATATAGGATTTTCAGTATTAAAAAGGTATTTCAACATATACTACCCGAAAAAAAATATGCAAAGAACCCGTATAAATAAAAGAAGGAATGTGTTATACCAGAGTATTACCTATTGTATTGTAATAGACTCTCCCACACATAATAAGTAGTAGTAGCAGTGGTTAGTTGAGCTCAGTGGAGTTGAGTGAGTCAGTCGATGTCGGACATTGAAGTACCAACCATCACAACTAGATTGCTGCGTCATTAACTCTTATTTCAAGTTCCTAACGTTTTGTACGTCGGACCCTTTTAGGACCGACTTAGCGAAATACAAGCCTCCACTGTGAAAACTACTCTACAACAGAAGGTAAATCGTATTAAGTGTGTCATGGGATTAGACATGATCTAAATATCCCCACAAATAATGAATATTTTGTCATTTTCTATAGTTTTCAGGAAATGCCATTTACATTCAAATAGTACGTCATCTTTTCAAATATAAATCAGATAAGTGAAGACCAAGAACAACGAAAAAATATTCGCTTAATGTTTAGTAGTCGCTAGTAATTTATATTCTTTTTAATTTTATACTTATGAAAAAAATCGTTTAATTCTTTGTCCACGCTAACTCTAACCGTAAAACTAACCTTGACCATAAAACAAATTTATATATATATATATATATATATATATTTGTAGGTCTGATGAATTGGATCGTATTTACGATTCCAATGGAAAAAATTATGACCATGGAATATTAGTGTTTAAGCCTTTTTATTATTATATCCTTACTCTGTCCTGGACATTGAGTTCTACCTGGATTCTATCCTCTTGGAATTTTTTATTCAAAAAAATATACATGTATGTGTATGCACCTATGTATATATACTTATGTATGTGTATATTTACCACTAATATTATATATATATATATATATATATATATATATATATATATATATATATATATATATATATATATTCAATGGTCAAGATTGCTTCCATTTGTTTTCTAGTATAGTAGAAGCAACAGATGAGTTACCCATCGTTTTTCTTTTGTTGTACACCATAAAGTAAATTTCCAAAGCAGTTACAAACCTTTAAGAAAAAATTTTATAAGCTTTTGAATATTTGTGGGTGATATTGAAAAAAAGTTGGGGACCCCTGAACACACTGAGGGTGTTTTTTTTTTTGTTTTGTTTTTTTAAAGCGAAGACAGAAATAAACAGAAAGACGGTCAAAAATCAAATGATAAAAAATACTTTCTGTTTCGGAGCATATCCTTTCAGTTAATAAATGAATTCTTTGAAAATAAATATATAACATTTTAAACCAACGGGCCATGACCCCGCCGAGAATAAAAAAAAACATGCTTTGTGATCCCTTTGAAGAGTATTTAAGAAAATTCTCTAGACGGGGAAAACCAGTAAGGAGATAGAAACGAATACAAGCAACATAAGCAAGATGGCGGCTACTAATAAATTTCCTTACTCATTCATCCATCTTCCTCACCAAGCTATGTGACACTTACACTTTAATCCTCACGTTCACCATGCCTCTATTCCTCATATATACACGAGAAGGAATCACATATCTTTTCGTCTTAACAAAAGACTACAAACAGGGAACTTTAACACAATAACTTTAACACTTATACACGCTGAGAAAAATTTAATTGTAAAAAGACGAAATTAAAGATATATATTTTTATACTAAAAACCCTTCACGATTTTCCACTTTATTGTGGGTTGATTCAAATCCACTCCACATATGATCTTTTATTTAAATTCTTTAAATTCCTTGTTTTTATCTCAACAAACAAGTTCAAACAAGAAACTTTAACACTCATACGCGTTGAAAAAAATTAGTTGCAAAAATACGAAAGTAAAAATATTTTTATATGTAAAAGCCGTTCTCGACTTTTTATTTGTTGTCAGTTGATTCAAATACGCAACACATATAATCTTTTATTTAAATTTCTTGATGTTGCTCTTATGCATACTTAGTAGCAATTACTACAGATGATAGCGATAAAATACTACTGCTAATAATAATAATAATAGCTACTGATATTTTCAGGTATATTTCTTGCCACACGTTATTACATCAGAGTTTTGCGACAACTTTAAATTGATTGCTATTATTTATTTTCATGTACATATCATCTCTTTGATGTTGTCTATTACAAGGTGGTGAAATCTTAACAAAAGTCTAAAGTGTTACTTTCTACGATGAATCCGTTCATTGCATCTGCATTTCCCGGAAGCGTATTCTTTTGTAGTTCTTGTGTTTGTTGTTTGTCCGGTTCCTGTTTAACGTGGTTATTAAATCTCGACACTCTGATGGAGACTGTCTCCAATAATAACGAGTTCTCTCCGCGTCTTCGTGTTCCATATACGTTGCATTCCGATCTCTAGGTCCCAATACTTCATAACCTTTGCTGTCTCTTATTTTATGAGATTATTATTATTATCTAAGATCGCAACATCAAAGAAAACTGATCTCTGTCATTTTATTACTGTCCGCAATGTTTGGTCGCTTAGCTACTGCAGTCTCGTCTGCGCCGATAACTGTGTTATATATGATTATATTGCATTGATTTATTTGTGTTTTTACATTCCATGAACTTGCATGTTGACGCCAGACGTCTGATGGTTCTATCTGGAGAATGGGTGGCTTCAAATCTCCGATTTCCCACTGAATTTCTATTATGAAGAATCATCGTTATTTACATCGTTTACACGCGGACTATTGTCCTCATCTTTGATCTTATTATCATAACGTTTCAGACGTTGTGATCGTCGGCCTTCATCATTGTTATAGTGGAACACACCTATTCTATTGTTAATAGACTCTCCCACCTATAATAAGTAGGAGTAGTGGTAGCAGTCGCTCAAGGAGTTGGTGTCAGTCGATGCCGGACGACCGTTAGTCGGATGTTAAAGTATCAGCCATCACGACTAGATTCCTGCGTCATTAACTATTATATCAAGTTCCTAACGTTTTGTACGTCGAACCTATTTTAGGACCGACTTAGTGAAATACAAGTCTCCACTCTGAAACTACTCTATAACAACTTGGCGACGAGGGATTCGAACTCATACGGAGGAAGAAAAACTTTTCGTACTCTACAACAATCATGTGCTTCCTAATCCGGGTAACTTTATAGAGAATTTGAACTGAACACTTCTTTCGTCGACGGGGTAGAATATTCTCTTTACGCTGAATATGTCTAGTGATATCTCGTAAAGTTTTCTCAATGGTAGGGGAGTTTTCCGAGGAGTGGATGACTTTGGATTTTTACTATGAATTTCATTGCTTATTGTCTACTTAGTGACATAGATTACTGATGACAGCAAATCATCCTTCAAAGAGTAACTGTTGGGTTTTGTTTCATTTGACGCATTAATTTCCCCGAAGATCTTGAAGAAATCTTCCTTGGTGCACCAGTTGTTCTTTGGTTTTAAACAGTTTTCTGTATTTTATCCCTTGCAATGAATGAACCAATGGCAGTAAGTGGAATATTCACTTTGAGATTTTCCTCTAACTTTTACCTTCTTTCCAGAGCTTAAAAATCAGTTCGTTTTGCGAATTTTTGCATATTCTTTACCTCTTGACATGAGGATAAATATCTTGCACGAATTTCAATTACAGAATGTTCTGTTCTTATGTTTTAGGCAAAAAGTTACTACTGAAGACATTATTGGAACATTCTAGATCATTCCACTTGGATAATCTAGAGTGTCAACGGAATCTAAAAGTTTTAAAATCTGAAATTAGCCTTGAACGAATATTTTTTGACCCAATAAATGTATAAATAGGATTTATTTCTATTAAATCATTTTTCTGCTTTCTATGCATATTTAGTTATTATGCATCTGTGTACAGTTCATTATATGAAAAGTATGTTTAGTCATCAGTTGGAAATACAATAACAATGGCAGTTGGACCGAACATTCTTCCTGTAACACTCTCGTTTGTATATGTTTGGATCACTATTTCTGTTAATATATTTGTTTAACTCAATTCATCTCTTTGTGTCTTTTTTTGTGGTCCTAACAAGGCCAGAACAAAAAGTCAACTCGTATAATAATAATAATGCTAAGAAATACTTTACAAAGGATTTTTTAAATTCAAATAAATCACGCAAATCAAATCTGTTGTAAAAAAAGGAAAGAACACCTAAGTATAATCATGTTTTTCATTGCGAAAGTAAAGTAGTTTTAAATAGTTCAATACACTGTTCTTCGTCTTGTATCGGTTTTTCATTTGGGTGAGCATAAATAACAAACTTATTCTATAGTTACGTCTTTTAATTTATTTTCTGCCTTGATTAAGGCTGATACATTCATTTTTGTGCTGCATGAATACTCTATTTCGTAGGCATATACATATATCTTTATTTTTGGTTCCTCATCTCAAGAGTTTGCCATTTTTTTTCTTGTTCAACAGTTTTGGATTTTTGTTTGTTTTAAGCGCACTGTTGTCTGTGTTTTTAAAAATTCGAAGTTGACAATTTAAACAATATTCTTTCTTTTTATATATATTGTCCTGGGATGTTCTTTTTACATACACACACACACACACACACACACACACACACACACACACATATATATATATATATATATATATATATATATATATATATATATATATATATATATTTAGTTACATATATTGTTATATATATATTATACATATTTTTATTTAAATATATTGTATATTTATATATCTATACATATATTATATGCATATATACATATATATACATATATATATATATATATATATATATATATATATATATATATATATATATATATATATATACATATTTTATACATATATTCAGTTGGTATTATCTCAAGGATATAAAGCCTATTATATGTTCATTTATTTTGTGAAATATTGATTTATCTGAGGTTACTGTTTATCCGACTTCAAAACAAAAGCTTATGTACTCAAAGTTGTACAAATTTTCAGCACCTTCCTCAGTATTATCAGTCTTCAGCGATGTAATATGGATGGGTTCAATTTTACATAGAAAACTAAATTAAGCTAATACCAATTTTCATTTATTTAATTATTTTTAATATGGGATACATATGTCATGGCAAGAATATTAGTCTACAGTTCTCAGACAAAATATCTGGCCATTTTTGTTTTTAATATTCGTTTCCGTTTGGCTTCATCCTATCGTTCACAATCACATCGATCTTTAAGATCTTGCAATATCTGGCAACCCGCTTCTCTTTCATTACGATTACCATCTCGCTTGAAATGGTAATTGTTAATAAAAAATCTGAAGGTATCTTATATTTTTCATATTTTCTCGGCCAGCCTCTAATGTTGGCTGATGTTTTATGTTTATCATATGTTTTGTTGTTTTTCAAAATCTTTATTCATACGGTGTCTTGTCTGGAAATATACTGTTCAAAACTCTGATAATCGAAATTGAATTGGTGTGAAATTCAGAGAATGATGCCTTACCTTTGTTTAACCTTAGATAAAAAACCAAATAGGCGCCTACACACGAAGCAAGCCGCAAGAATCACATCGGTCAGTATGCCGCACTGTACCCAGATTCTTTGGGAGGACAAACCAACACGTGGTTCACATGGGTCCTGTCTCTCTCTCTCTCTCTTTCTCTCTCTCTCTCTCTCTCTCTCTCTCTTTATATATATATATATATATATATAATTTAAAAGAAAAACAGACCACTTTAAGGTACCATTAAAATGATTTATTTCATCAGAGTCCTTTTAAATGCGTCCTTTAAAAGGACTCTGGTGAAATAAATTATTATAATGGTTTTAAAGTGGTCTGTTTTTTTTTTAAATATTAGCTCTGAATTACATTGAGCTCTCAGGATTTCATCCTCCTTGGAATTACCCATACGTATTACCAAGTTCTTCATAACTTTATATATATATATATATATATATATATATATATATATATATATATATATATATATATATATATATATATATATATTCCTCTTGCTTCGACAAAGAAACAATGCTACAAATACTGCTCTACACAAAATAAAGCGAGGTAAAAAGAAAATTGTCCATTGTTGATGCAGTGTATATTGTACTTTCGAATGCGGTTTACCACTTTTCGTCGTCATCGTCGTATAAAATGAACTGGCTGATACACCCATGGGCAAATGGTCCGAAATCAGAGATGTCAACGGCGCCGTGCTATCTTCCAGTCTTGGTATCTTCGAGTCATTGTACTAAGTCCGAAGTGACCATTATTTCTCTCGCAGCTAGAAAGTAGGGGGGTTTCTTTCTTCAATACGATATGCCAGATAGATTTGTTTTTGAAGTTACCTTTGTCTAGCCTAAAGTGGCAGGACCTACAAAGCAGCAGGCTGGTTTGAATTCAGAGATTTCCTTCCTTTCATTTTGTTGACAGACAAGGCTATAGGAACTGCTATTTTAGCCATAGCTGGAGGGAGATTAGATGAATTCGTACTAACAAGTAAGTAAATGCAATGAACTCCGCTGGTAGTCGAACTTAGCTCACCGATTCCCCAATCCCAGCTGCTAACCATAATTCCAGCGTTCCTCCCTTACCAACTTCAATATATGAATTTTCACACCGACAGAAAACTATGGCTCTTCAAATGAAAAAAGAATCATCAAATTTCTTTAATTATTAAAAAATGTTTTGGTCGATTTTAGTATCCTTTTTTTTTTCTCTAAATCATTTCAATTCATCCATCTTTCATGTAGGTATCATCATTACTTTTTCCAATGTTTTTTTAATGAAGTCTTTTACTGCCAACCTATTTCCTGATTAGTTCTTCAGTTTCTTTTTCCCCTCTTTTAGAGTTGCTGCTGAAACGGCGAAATCTGACTTTTTATAGTTCGCTTTGTTTATGATGGCTATCTTTTGTTTTCTCAGCTTGAAGATGTGATCCGAAAGAATTTCTAAGTCCCGCAATAAAAACACATGATATTTCCTGCAAAGTCGAATTCAAATCTTTTACCCATTGTTTGTAAAACTTTTAATTTCTATGCTACTTTTCTGTTGCCGAAACAACGCATTGTAGCCACAGATATTAAATTCAAGTGCGCCTAAGACGTGCTAAATAGATCTACTTGATTATGCGCGTTTTCGGCTTTTCATTCCTGCTTATTCTCAATAAATGTTGATCCTCTTTTGCTTCACTGGATTATACTTTACAACAAAGTTCCCAACTTGTTTTGCGTCATCGCCCATTTCCAAATTGAAAAATCTTTCCACTAGCCACCTTTATACTAAATATTTAAAAAATAGCAACATTTTTACTTAAATTTTGTTACTGGTTCATAAACTGACTTTATGATATAGTAAAAAATACAAAAAGGAAGAAAAAAATAACACTGACATGTGACGGCTGCTGCTAATTCTACCATACTGAAGAACGAACGAAAGCATATTTGACTATTGAAACTGTATATATTATTTAGTTTTATGGTAAAGGTTATTTTGACAGAGTTAGCGTTGCAAGTGTTGACAAAAAAATTAAATGATTTTTATTCATAATGAAATTAAAAATAAATTGCATCTTTAGCAATAAAAATTCAAATTCAAATACGCTTTTAGCTTCTATTCAGTAAATATTTTGTTGTTCTTAGCCTTCCCTTATCTAATTTATATCCGGAAAAAATTTATTTCGCCTGCAGAACTATTTGAATGCTAACGAACCTTCTCAAAAATTATAGAAAATATCAAAATATTTGTTTTCATGGATCTATACATGTGACCCAGTTATTCGGATTCAGCCTCCCGTTTTTTGATGTTTTTTTTTTCGGGAGGGGATTGTATTTTATAAAGGTTATTTGTATATCTCCTTTGAATTTTTTTTCGAGAAGCATATGTTGAAATAACTTTTTAATACTCAAAATCCTATACCTCCACAACAAAATTTTCAATTACCCGCCATTTCAGTTGCTCATCACCCACCCAAGTCGCCCACCGGTGGGCAATATCGCCAGGGTTGAGAAAACCTAATTTACAGTTTCCTCAGTTAATATGATGTTATTTTTCATAATGGACATCTTCTAAGCTAATGTCGTTTTGATTTTAAGTGTCCTTTTTGCAAACATGTATATTCTATATTATAAGCATTTTATTTGTTAATCTTCCGAATATTTATTTTTATCATTGTCATCAGCTTCATATGCGTTCACTACCAAAATGTTACTGAAGGTCAAAATACTTTGGTACGCTTAGAGTTACCATATCATCTCCGGATGAATTATCCTATTATTTATTTGGCATTTCTTGCTGAGAGTCAAGAATTTAAATTAAATTTTATTTACTTTTTTCAATAGGTAGATAAAACCTATCTATCGTCCTGTTCATGCACCTTCCGGTCTTTTGAACAAGTGCAGTGATTATTCCTTGTTGAGATTTAATGTAAATTAATACAATTATGTCACACTGCCGAAAAGGGGGAATAGGTTGAAACTTTTCTTCACTATCTTATACCTAGCTCATCGGATTCACGACCCATTCACTCGTTCGAATTTCCTCATTCACTATAACAACTCATCCGTCGCCAATCAATCATCCATACACCATAATACCACATCCTCTCTGGAGGGGGCGGGGTAAAAATTAACCCTTGTTAAGGACTGGGGTTTCAGTTCCTTCTAATGTCTTTTACGTCTCTTTCAATTCCATTGACCTCTTGCGTCTTAATTGCGTTATCACCTTTGGCTGATGCCTCTTAAACTGAAATCCTCTACTTCGAGTGGATCTTTGGCCTTATACAGTTGTAAAATGACTGTAGCATCATTGCTTGTTAAAGTGATCTGATTCTTCATTACATTCCAGTCATTAGGAAAGTTCTGGTTGATCTAATGATCCTGGCACTATCATTATTTTTCTATGTTTCCTTTTGTTTATAATTTGCTAATCTCGTCCAGAGAGTTATCCATATTTTTATCTTTTTCATCGTCATGTAAGAAATAAATTACAACCTCGACACAGGTGAAAATTCACAATACACGTGAGTTTTCCCAGGGATAAAAAAATTCTGTTGAAACGTCCAGAGCAATATTAAATAGAACAGAACGAAGCTGGCGATGGCAATCCTGAAATAAAATTTTTAGGCGACATCGAAAAATGGAACTGACGTTCGGATCGGACTGCGAAAACAAAAGGGTAGGATTTGATTGTGACTGAGGTGCCATCGTCTGAGGTAAACTCTATTACTAGTTAATATTAAATCAAAATCCCAAGGTGATACATTTGAATGTTACTGAGACCCATTACTTTAAATTAGCTGGTTTTCTCGTTCATATTATAACAAAATCTCTAGAGGAGATTTCTGAATGGGAATGAGGCGCCATTGACTTCAGTAGGCGATATTCCATACTATTATTAAATGTCTTTATACATTTGAAGACACATTGTATAAGATTGTTGATGTTATTATATGTAATCAGAAACATATTAACGTGTCCCGAAAGTAATTATGTCTGAGCAGAAAGGATATAAAAATTAATGTAAGTACATTTACTTAAAAATCATTTATCAAAAATGTAATCAACTTTTATTTTCAGCGTCCTGGGTATGACGATAGACATCATCTGGCAGCAACACTTCTGATCTGGATATTGGACGTTTTGAGGTGGGTGGATCTACCTCCTAATTGCTGTTGTTCTCCTATCCACTCTAACCCAGAAACAAAAATATGAAACTCCAAAGAAAAATGAACAATGCATTTTTAAAATAAAAGGACAAACAATACAATTTTGATATCAAAATGACAATGCAGAACTAAAAATATATAAAAATACATTTTTATTGTAAAATTACCAATAATACATTTCATGAACTACAACATATATATATTAGGTTGGTGCAAAATTAATGACGTAATAATGTCGTTTTTTGACGTTAAAAAATACGTCATTATTTTTGCACCAACCTATATATATATATATATATATATATATATATATATATATATATATATATATATAAACATACATTTACTCTGAAAGTACAAAATTATCTACAAGATATTTGTAGTTGAAAGCATAAAATTACATAGAAAATATTTAGATTTCGACATTAAATAACCCATAGAATTTGATAGTTCACTAAACATAATTAAACGACCATCATGAAAGAACGCTTTCATCGCATTAACCCACATAATGTCCGACAATTTCTTAAAGGAATCAAACTTATTCCAAATTACATAAATTCAACAAAACTACAGCATAGAACGCACCTACGACCGCATTTAGTAACTGTGTCTACACAAACATGTATATGCATAAAAGCTGAGTATCATCTACCATGTATTCAATTGTGAAAGCAGAATAACGTACATCATATTTTTATTACTTCAAATCTCTCAAGAAATTTAAATTTCGGCAGTAAATGACCCATAAGGACTTGATATGCGGATAAACAAACAAATAAAGCTTTATTTTCAAAGACTTCAGCCCAACATGAAGACAAATTTTAGATTCTGAGTTAAAAGCAATATGGGTTTTGAGCGAAAAATGTTCGAAAAATTATTTTGAATTCTTCGTTTCTAAAGGCTCTTCCATTTATGAAATAATATACTGAGCAAAAGCAATGTTTGACGAGTGTGGAAAACGGGAAAGAACCTTCCTTTCTAACGATCATATTTTTCTTCGGTTCGTTTTGTAGAGTGGGTCCTTATGTTGTCATTATACCTGTTCTTTCGTTTAACATAGAAAAATTTATTTCGTTACAAAGTAAAGAGTACTGAACAGTTAATCATACAAGTCCTCCAATATAGCAGTGCATGCTGGGAAATCTTCACACAAATCAAAAAGAGACTTGAAGCAACAGAAATGTGGTTCTACACGAGGATGTTGAGAATACCAAGAAGCGGACATGTTAGCACCGACGTAGTTTTAGAGAAAAACAAAACAAAAAGGACTCCTATACTTAACATCGGAATGAGACATTTGAAATTTCTCGGGGACATAATGAGGAAAAGAGGGCTTGGGGAATTTGATAATCACGGGGACAGATTGAAGGCAAAAACAACAGAGGAAAACAATGCATTACCTACCGAGAGAGTAAATGGAGAGCTGAACAGAATTTAGTAGAGATAATAAAACGACGTAATTTATCGAGTTACAAAGGATAGAAAATTGGGGAGAGCCATGATCGCCAACGCCCTTTCTCTTGCCTAAAGTATACTAGGACTCTTTCACTCTAAATAAACATTAGACTCTTAGTAGCGTTATCGCCTTGCTGATGGTGTAATGATTTATTTGTAATTATAAAGCTTCGAACGAATCAATATTGATTCTTTTTGCCTTTTAGATCTTTCTACTTCCCTCCAATTTTTCTCATGAGCACACTCATAAAAACTTACATAAAGGACATTTTTATATAACAAGGTAGCAAAAACAATCAATTCTATAACGGATCTTTTTCCCCCGTTTTAGTTGTATACAGAATAAATTTCAGGAACAAGATTTTTAGCAAACGCTGTAAAACCTAACGGAATAAAGTACAATATAAAAATGTTCGCAAGTCATAAACTTTTTATCTGCTACACATATAATCTGTCTTTCAAACATTTATTTTCAACTTCGAGATACGTTCGTAAAGGGTGTAAAACCGTCTAACGCTTTCAGTGTTATATGATTGAATTGAATAGCAGCCAGCCAGTGGAATTTTGTCGTATCTTACCCGCAGTCAAATAGGAGAAAGTTAAAACTAATCCCTTCGCTTACAGTTAAATTCTCGTACTGGGTATGACGATAAACTACAACCGGCAGCCAGGACTCTAATCGGGAGGTTTTGAGGAGCGTGGAACCACTTCTTAATTGCTGTCGTTCGCAAATCCACCCTGACCAGGGAGGGTAGCACCTGTTAGTGTCCCAGCTATGGGCAAATAGTTAACCTACCCCAAAATTGGGGCCAAAACAATATAAAAGTATAAAAATAGATTTTATAGTAAAAATACCCGCAGAACATTTTTGGGGAAAAAAAATATTACCAGCAATACAAAAACCATCTTTACAAAAATACGTCAATGGAACCTGATCTACGAACTTATTTTTTGTTTTTAGAAAGAATACAGAATCTATTCATAGGAGCCTGTCTTAATAATTCTTAAATGGCCGATTGCGGTGTCATTTTGCTGCAAAATAAAATAAACCAAACTGAATAGTTATAATCACACCTAAAGTCACGTCCTCAGCTTACGAAAGTAATCAATTTTATTTTACTATTGTGCCACTCAAGATAGATAGTTACAGAATGAATATGCTCTAAGGGAAATCAAGATTTCCATAATTTTAGAACATGGTGGATAGATAACGGCTGATACCCGGTTTGATTGATTCGTTTTCTACGGCTTATAAACCCTTTGCAAATTATTTAACACCTGAAAGTTTTTTGGAGATGATATTTATTTAGCGATACAAGTTTCACTAATTAAAAAAATATCTGTGTTGGGGAGAAGAGGTAGACTGGTATTAGCATTTATTGCGCATAAGTGAATTTACCGAAACCATTGTAAATTGGGAACTCGGCTCTCCAATTAACAATTTTCCAACCATTATCCATTAAACTATACGCAAAATCAGCCAAGTTTATGGAGGATATGAGGTGATAAAATTCAATATCTAATAAATGAAAGTGAATAGGGGATGTTTTGTTTTATACACGCACACACACACACATACATACATACACACACATTCAGTGGTAGAAACTCTGACTGACAACAAATCGGTCGGGTTTCGGACCTGGCTTAAAGCATTCGGATGTCTAGTTGTACTGAGGAGCTGTGAACCAGTATTATTGCGAATGACATTATATATATATATATATATATATATATATATATATATATATATATATATATATATATATATATATAATGTGTACAAAATTGTTCTACCTCACCAGAGGTGTTCACGACATAGAAGTTTCTATTTATTTTAAACTTAACAAATGAAATGCCGTAACTGATTTATGTCAAATAATATATAGCTCCCAGATAATTTATGCTTCAATAAATTTTAATAATCTTTTATTTGTAGTGTTTAAAACTTGAATATTCAATAGTTTTATATATATATATATATATATATATATATATATATATATATATATATATATATGTATGTATGTATGTATGTATGTATGTATGTATATATTACAAATTGAATTGAATTATTTGGGAATGAAATTGATTTATGTGTTATATATTTTAAAAAGCATGAGGTTATGGATGTAAGCGTTTTCATTGTTAGTAATTTGGTACTCTTGTATCTTTTAATATAATTTTTAACATTTCTTTGGTCATATTTCCATCACAGAACAAAACGTCTGACCACGAAGAACGCATTTTCACAAGTATTTTTGAAACTCTCTACATATGCACCAACACAGACACTCACACACAGACACACACAGACACACACACACACACATATGTATATATATTGAAAATATTAGGGGTCAATATATATATATATAAAATATATTGAAGCCATCGTAATGAAAATACAACTCAGGTGCGCATGACATCATTTTCCGATAAGCGATAGCAGACTTTCAAAGCTACTCTACTTTGGCCAGCTGCTAAGAAGTAGGTCAGTTGGAAGACCACAACTGAATTACAAAGGAAAATTCAAAGACAATATGAAGGGATGCAGCATACCCTTTACTTCCTGTGATAACAAAGCGTCAGACCGAAGGAGATGGCACATGTCCTGCTTATCATCTATACAATGGTTTGACTTGAATATTGAAATAAACTGGATGAAATATTAAAGTAAGGTGGCACCATGGTGCCCCTCTCAGGGATAGCCTTATTACCCCACCACACACACTCTGGCTATTTTCGCAGGAAATAAAGCCGATCCTGTTGTCTACTGGTAAACATGTGGCAACTGATCCGCAACCACTGGAGCAGAAAAACTCAGCCACATGTTCCATCTCTAAAAGTTTTCAAAAATACGTAAGTCTCAGAGACACATCCGTGTCCATAAATGCCAGGCACCTTTTTATCTTTAGTGAGGCCTCATGTGTGATCCACGATGGGAAAGTCCACTATATATATATATATATATATATATATATATATATATATATATATATATATATATATATATATATATATATATACTTGTATGTATGTGCATATATTATTTACTACATGTTTCGTTAAGCAAGAGCTATACGGTATTATTGTTTTACATGACCCGGTATCTAACAATCAAGAGGAGGCCATTTGTATATTCTTTTAAACTTTTTACTCTCACAATATCTAGAAATGAGAACACTTATAACATACAAGAGAAATAGAATAAAAACTAAATAAAAGTACCTTGACCCTCATGTTTAAGAAAACATACACACACACACACACACACAAACACACACACACACACACACACACATATATATATATATATATATATATATATATATGATGTACAACCATGTTCTACTTCACAAGAAGTGTTCACGACATAGATGTTTGTTCTCACGATGTATCTTTTGATATTTCAATTGAATTACAAGTTTCTATTTTAAACTTAACACCTGAAACGCCGTAATTGATTTATGTAGAATAATATATAGCTCCCAGATGATTTATGCTTTCAATAAATTTTAATAATCTTTTACTTGTAATGTTTAAAACTTGAATATTCAATAGTTTTTATGGTTCCAGCAAACAAATCTTGCATATATTATTCAGCATCAGAAATGAAATGATATTATCTATATAGATGTGAAAATTTAAAATATTTATATATATATATATATATATATATATATATATATATATATCGAAAATTAAAATTTATGCATAGTATACTGTCACCATGAATAATTCAAAGATGTGCACTATAAACACCAAAGATAATACAACATGCTTTAGTCAAAGCAACAGCTTTAACTAAACAAATATGCACCACTCTAAAAATAAATGAACAAAAGGAAAATTAATAAATAAACAAATTAAGTAAATAATAAATTAAGAAATGACGTATAAACACAAGAAAACGCAATAATAATGATTAATATCAAATAATTAATTAATCAATAATATATACGAGTAGAAATTTAAAAAAAAAACATCACTATAAAATGGCTACATTGAACCGCATTTGTATCTACAATTATTCCTACTCAATAATATAACCTTTTCCGCCTACCTAACACACTGTGAGTATAATTGAACTCTCCCATAAACAGAAATGACAAAGTTTGAAATAAGCAATAACAAGAGAAAGAATTGTTCAAAAAATAATATAAAAGAAGTGAACAATATATGCGGAAGGGCGGAGTCTCTTTCGGGGAGATAAACCAATCCTGAACCCGTTTATACAGGTTCAAAGGGCATATTTTTGGCCGAGCCCACGGGCTCGGAGATCCCACGTTAAACCGGCCTTGTGCCACATGATGCCCTCGTGGGGGGGGATGACTAAATACTGTTCAGTCTGAAGTCGGACGTCCGGCTGATCGGCTGATCGGTTGAACTCTCTGCCTTCGGGCGGGGAGGAACCCGAACGAGGCTACGCCGAAGGGCGGAGTCACTTTCGGGGAGGTAAACCGGCCCTGAACCCGTTTATACGGATTCAAAGGGCATATTTTTGGCCGAGCCCATGGGCTCGGA
>CAHIKZ030000621.1:255000-265000 GCA_903632075.3 Acanthosepion pharaonis
ATTCTATTTCATTCACATTAAATTTTAGTTATTTGGTTCATTAGTCTAATTTTCCAATAGTCTTCGCATTGTGTTTTGGGGTTTGTTTGTTTTTGTTTTTGTTGGGGGGGTGCGTTGTGTGTGTGTGTGTGTGTGTGTGTGTGTGTGTGTGTGTGTGTGTGTGTGTGTGTGTGCATCACTATGACTATGTATTTTCTGAAACATTCTGGTATTTCACCGGTGTCATATATTTCATTTGTTTTTAGTGTAGATTACGCTGTTCTTTGTAATAGAGGAGATCTCCTGTGTATTCGCTCCATCTTTATCGCGTCTTTTTTTATTATTAATATTCACTTTTTAGATTTTATGCATCTTGTTGGAGAGCACGATTTCTGTTATGCTATTTCTTTGTTTATACATGGCTGTAATGCCTATGCTCTATAGTTTTTCTATCACTGTGTTCTCCTTGTTGGTCTTATGGCCGCATTTCTTTCTAATGTCTTTGTTTAAAGTCCTATAAGATCGGTTATAATATAAATGGTACAGAATTTGAACATAGACTAGGCTTCGCTAAAGAAAGTTTTCCCCAACACCGCTAGTTGCTACAAAACCCAAACATTAACCTGAAAACTCGTGTCTCTTTTCTTAAATAGACTCGTCAGATCGGGCATTTCGTATGGATGTTTATGTATGGCTCAAAATACGTTCAGAAATATATAAACTGTATACAACCACTTTCTGAGTTCAATGGTTAAAATGGCTTTGAGCGAGTTAACCATTACGCTACTTCGAAGTTTGTGGGCTGACGCTACAGAATCGGAATCAAGGTTATCAAATAAAAGTAAACCATATCCTTTGAGGATTTTCTAAAACAGCAACATAAAAATGAGTATCACATTGTTATGGAGTGGTTTCACAGTGGAGGCTTGTATTTGTACAAAGTCGGTCCTAAAATAGGTTCGACGTACAAAACGTTAGGAACTTGATATAATAGGTATAACGCAGAGTAATCTACTTTTGGTAGCTGATACTTTAGTATCCGACGAACGGTCGTCCGGCATCGACTGACTGACCGACCCACTGAGCGACCGCCTCGTTACTCTTACTACTCCTACTTATTATAGGTGGGAGAATCTATTAACTATAGAATAGGTGTGTTCCACTATACACATGTAACTCTAAGAGAAAATAATAACATTATCAAGACGTTGATATTGCAATTTCACATGAAAAAAAGAAGTCAGGAAGAAAATCTCCAGCAATGCTAGAAAGAGAACGATAACAGCTACTAGACTTGAGAAATATATTTTCCTGAAAATTTATTTTAAAAATGAAAAGTACGTATTAAGAAACAGGTAAGTTAAACAGTATATGAAGTGTGGTTGGGAGTCTTTTACTCTGCATACCTTTAGGAGAACCGAAAATTAGTTCTTAACAACTGTTGTCCATAATACGTTAATTGGAAGACATTTATGAAAGGAAATCACGTGTTAACTAAAAGTGAGTAATGTTCCATCTGGGTGACACTTAGGCAGATATTTCTTTCGTGAAAAACCGTTAATGATTGGATGGGAAGCTTTCACTCCATCGCTGTATTTAGGAAATATTGCACCTTTTGTTGAGAATTTTACGAAAAATTCTTTAAGAGATTCTCAGTGAAAAATAAATAACTTTCAGTTCCCCGGTAGACGGCATTCATCACCTAGAACCCATTATAAAAGGTGCTACTTAAACCTTCCGGGGAATTGAGGCAGATTGTTCAATTAAATTACCCAGAATTTCCCATGTCTCACCAGATATTTCACACATCTGACGGGATTATTCCACCAGGAAATAAAGGAATCTCATTTTCTATCAATTTTTCAGTTTTTTTTCCTCACGTCACTTCACGTTGAGTGTGTAGTGGTAAGCGTCTCATAAACAGAAATTGAAGAGCCGATTTCGAATTCCAGTCATTACTGTCATTTCGCAAAAATATTATATGGAAAAGTAGGAATCTATTTTATCCCCTCCAAGCTATGGATTAAATAGCAGAACAGTCATTGCTTTCGTGATGTGTTTGGCAATCAGTCTAACGATAGGCAATATTGTATACAAAAACAAGGCAACTGAATATGGTTAGATATGGAGTACATGTCTATGAATAAAAAAAACAATAGAGCTATAAAGAAAAACTATGGATAATCCCTTTTAATCCCAGTTAAGAGTGATTAAGAAGAATGCTGTTCTTACCAATGAGCATAGGGCCAACACAATGCGAGGTTTCGGGTCATAAATTGCCTAAAGTATTGTTTATGACATCGTTTTTCATATAATGTCTTTCCGAATAGTGCTTAATCGTTTTGAAAATCTCGACAGGCAGTTTTTCACGTCTCGAACTGTATTTTTTGATGTCAACCCATCCCCATGAAAACCAGATTTGTCCACCTAGAACGTCTGAAGTGTCTCAATATTAAATTCGCTGCAAAATGTTTACGAGAACTTGACGAAGCACCTGATTGTAAGGCCAAACGTCGCCTTTGTTTTGAAAAGTGGGAGGAAAACAGCGAAGACTTTTGTTGACTACAAAGTTAGTATTTGAAAGAAATAAATCTATAATGCCAAGGTAGGCTGCATTATTCATTAATTCTTAATGGCCGGATCATTATAATTTGGTTTTCCAACAAAACTGTATTTATACTAATCTTGGAAAAATACAAATTTCATACCAAATCTAGATAAATATAATGATTATATGTACTACTATAAACACAATCGCATGGTCTTATATATATATATATATATATATATATATATATATATATATATATATATATATATCGGGTAGTGTATATTTTATATTATGAAGAGGTAATCATACAATGAATCAATTAGTAATATTAATGTAATTCTCTTCGCTGAGAGATTTACGATAAGCATTATCTTACTAACAATCCATTGAATGACGCGATCATTATGTATAAAAAATGTTGTCAGATGAATCTGGGGTATTTTTAGAGCAGCAAGTACTTTCGAAAACTTCATGTTCCCATCGTCATTGTCTTGAAGTTTTATTTATAAATGAAAAAATTACAGCCTGATGATGGGAACATGAAATTTTCGAAGGTACTTGCTACTCTAAAAATACACCAGATCCTTTTGATAAAATTTTTTATACATAATGATCGCGTCATTCAATAGATTGTTAGTAAGTTAATGCTTGTATTAAGTATGATAGCAAAGAGATTTTGCTATTAATTATATTAATATTACTAAATGATTCATTATATGATTATCTCTTTATAATGTATATATATATATATATATGTGTGTGTGTGTGTGTGTGTGTGTGTGTGTGTGTGTGTGTGTGTGTGTGTGTGTGTGTGTGTGTGTGATGTCAACGAACACTCGTTGCCACTTTGGTGATACCAACGAATACTTTTGTCACTTTTGTAATGCTCGTTGTAGTAGAGACTTTGTAATCGCAGATACAACTATAGTACGCCGTTGAAACAATACTGATGCCAGATGACACTATCACTAATATTACTTGCTCGATAATACTCATTCGAAAAGAAATCCGTATAGTTATCCGGATAGAGAAATAGCATAGTGAATACAGTAGAGAATAGCGGTCCGTATAGAAATAGAGGATAGAATAGAAGTAACGATCCGTTAGTAAAAAAGGATAGACAAGGATGACGATCACTTAGGCACACGCTACGTACCATATATGCATTTCCTCTATGGTCACGTGGTCTACTTAATTCAATAATGGGATCGCCTGTGTTTGCTCAATGGCGACCTATATTCAACATAAGTGTCGATCGCGACACTTTCTTCCTGTATATCATATATATCTATATATATATATTTAAATATGTTTGAAACAGTACTGAAACGTATTATGGCATAAAAAGCAAGAAATTTTATATTATAGGCCATGATAGATTTAAAATAAAAACAAAAACACACACCAGTCGACCGGTTCCGTCCCCTCTCATCAGAACTGTTAACGGGGAACACAAATTATGAAGAGAAAAAAAAAGAAAGTCTGTCATGAATGACGTGAATGAATGGACAGGGAAAGAAAAAAATATAATTATAAAAATTATACCAACAAAGATGCTAGAAGCAAACAGACTCTTTGTTTACATAGATAGATAGATAGATAGATAGATAGATAGATAGATAGATAGATAGAATGTATATTAAAACAGCTCTGTCTCCTTTCCAAGCAAAGTGAAATATTTAACTCAAATCCACATCGCCCTTCCTAATAATTGCCGTTAATGTAACAGTAGACTCTCTATCCAAGTGAGAAACAAAACATGGTTAATAATTTTGGAGACACTTTACAACAAAAGTCCATAAACGACGATGAAGAAATTTTGTTTTCATTTTGGCCCAAAGTGTTAAAATGTCTCTGAACTATATGTGTACATGACGATAAATCATTTCAAACACCAGACCGTTAAGGGCATAAACGCTCAACTGGCGATCTCTAAAATTGTTTATTCTTTCCTTGAAATTGATCAACAATAGTCGAAAGTACTCGGAATATTACACACTATTTCGCTTAGTTTATTGATAGCGGCAGACTAACACCACTATTAATTGATTATAGGAGGAAATGGCTCCGTAGAAGTAGCCAGACATTCCAGAAGAACTGATGAACCTATTGTGTACTATTAAGTCTTCAGGCAAACATCCACTGTTTTGAAGTCTGAATTTTCTTGTCTTAGACTGGAAGAAACCCAAGATAAAAGAGTCAAGTCTGTCTGGCAATTAAAACCATAGCTGGAGAAAGAAGTTTTTGTGCCTTTTCTAAGGGCATTTCTGTGAAATGAACGAAAGAGTTGAACTTGACTCACCGATTCCAATTTAATCCATGATAACTGTTATGGTACGTTGCAGCTCAGACCAGACATCAGGTTCGTTGACAGAGTGTAGTTTCTTGCAGTCAAACGTGGTTTAAAAATTACCCTTCGGTTTATACTCACTTTCTAGTAGCAAACCAATTATTATACTTAAAGTTCTTTACTACTATAAGCAAAAGAAGGCAGGTTGAGTCGTAATTGAGGGGGGTGAAAACTTCAGCAGTCGACGTCTGCGCTTCTGCGTGGCCGCCTTTTTCCTTCTGTCCTCCTTGTCACGGAATGGTTATTCTATAAAGTCTCCTTTGTCCTGTCATCTTCGTCCAAAAACACAATTAATCTTCCTTCCCTCACTTTCTCTCAGTCTTTGAAGTTGACTCCGATTACTGATAGCCGTTGCTCGAAAGTAAATGTCCCGTATCGAGTTGTCTTAAATTTAACCCACTGCATTACACTAACCACACAATTTCTTTTCTTATATATATATATATATATATATATATATATATATATATATATATATATGCGTGTGAGTGTGTGAGTGAAAAGACATTGTGTGGTTAGTGTAATGCAATACAACTCGATACGGAACATTTACTTTCGACAAACGACTATATATATATATATATATATATATATATATATATATATATATATATATATATACAGAGAGAGAGAGAGAGGGAGAGGGGGGAGGTCTTAAGAAAGTTTTCTCACTGTGTTGTACTAGACAATTCTATTCGCTATACTCTATCTTACATATCTATCCCATTAGTCTATACTTAGATTATTGCTGCCATATATGGTTCGGTCTCCTGCAATTTATCTAGAGCTCCTTGGTAAAATCCAAAGAAGAATCAGCAATATTATTGGCCCTGGTCTGGCGTCTCGGCTTCAGTTATTTCTCACCACCCTTTGACTTTTCTATAAATACTTTCATGGTAATTGTTCGGATGAGCTCTTCGCTATGGTGTCTAGACTATTTGAATTTGAGCGACGTGGTCTCAGCTATTTACATTTGAATTGGCTATATGTAACAATAAATTATATGCTAACAGTTTATTACCTCGCACTTCACGCCTGTGGAAATCCTTTCCATCTCAATGCCCTTCAACTCAACTTTAACCTGCAATGATTTAAATACAACGTAAATTTTGATGTACTATCACCCTGATTACTCTTCTTTTGCTCCCGTTCTTTTGTATTGTTTATGTTTTTAACTCTTCTACTCACAGTAACCCCTTTGTGTCTCAGTGGCTTTACTGTCTTGCATGTGGTGAACTTGATTTAAAATTTCCTATTATTCATGCAATGAATATTGCCACTTCTAGTCTGGAGCTTCTGCTATGTATTTTGAGATTCTATCAGGTCATCCCATAAGTTCTGTCCGAATTTTAACTTTTTCTTAAAATGAACCAAATTTAAAGAGTATTTTATAATGTCTAATGGAGCTGAACATTATTTTTATGTTTAGATGCATTTAAACTGATCAAATGTTATTTCAGAGAACAATAAAATTAAATTTTGTTTGATTAAAACCCTGCTAACATGGAAGTACCCAAGAATCATTTGAGGCTAGAAACATTCACAGTTTATAGAGAGGAATGTGTGAATGAAAGAACTTGCAGAAGGTGGTTTTCAAAATTCAAAGGTGGAGATTTCACCCTTGAAAATGGAGATCGAATCCGATGCCCAGTTGAATTTGATGAAAAGCTTCTTGAAGCAGCCCTTGAAGAAATTCCTGCTTTATCAGTTGAGGAATTGTCAGTGGTTCTCAGTTCAAACCATACAACTGTTCATCGTCATCTTCAACAACTTGGAAAAGTTCCTAAACTTTGAAAATGGGGGCCTCATGAATTGTCTGAAAACAACCTCAAATCCCGAGTTGACATCTGCTCTTCTCTCCATTCTCGCCAACTTGATTCACCTTTTTTGGATAGACTTGTGACTGGCGACGAAAAATGGATCTTTTATCGAAATGTTAAGCGTCGTGGACAATGGCTTGGTAAAGGGAAAGGACCCCAGCCACAACCGAGAAGAGAACTTCATAGGCAAAAGGTTCTTTCAATCTGTTGGGATCGCCAAGGAATAATCCACTTTGAATTCTTACCATCTAATGCAGCAATTAATGCTCAAATATACTGTCAGCAATTAGAGCGTTTGAACCAAGCTTTGAGGAAAACAAGACCTGCTCTAGTGAATCAAAAAGAGGTGATGTTTCATCAGGACAATGCGCGAGCCGACACAGCAATAATCACATCACAAAAGATGGAAGAACTTGGTTGGGAGAAAATTCCTCATCCACCTTATTCTCCCGATCTTGCTCCTTCAGACTACCATTTGTTTCGTAGCTTACAGAATCATTTGGAAGAAACAGCTTTTGTAACACAGGAAGAGGTTAAAACTGACATTTGTGGGTTCTTCGAATCAAAGCCAAAAGAATTTTACAGTAATGGAATTAGTAAGCTTGTTAATACATGGAAGGAAGTCATAGATAATACATTGTTGATTGAATCTGTAATTAAATGTAACATTTGGTCACTTGTTTTCTTTATTCAAAATTCGGACAGAACTTATGGGATGACCTGATAGATAAAATACAAAGAATAATCTAGAGTGTTTCTGGTCCTGACCTGGCATCTCGTCTCAATCACTTTAAACCGCCGTAATATAGAGTCACTGTTCCTTTTTCTATTAATATTTTCGTGGTAATTGTTCTGATGACTTTTCCTCTTTGTTCATGAATTTAAACGCAGTACTAGATTGGCAGGAAGGTCTCATCATTTTACAGTTGAAATGGATAGATGTAACCGTAAAATCTAGTGGAAGTTTTTCTTTTCTCGCGCCTCTCATTTGTAGAGCTCTCTTCTGGAATCTTGCTTTCGAGTCAACATTGATCTTCAAAAAGGTACATGTAACGTCAATCACTATATTCTGTCTCCTTACTTTCTGTTCTTTTATTATTCTTTCTCCTTAATAATTTTCTCATATTCTCTTTCACTCAGTAACCTCATTGCGTCCTAGAGGCTTTATTTCATGGGGGGGGGGCTGAAGTGATTGAAAATGTATGTTTGCGGAATTCGTTTTACGCTCCTGTAACTCTCTACTACGAGTGGTTTCCGGAACTTGTGCAAATGTTCACTTAGATGTGTGTGTATGCACGCGCGTGTGTGTGTAATAGTAGTAGTAGTAGTAGTAGTAGTAGGAGGAGGAGGAGGAGGAGGAGGAGGAGGAGTAGTAGTAATAGTATATTTTTGCCCATAAAATCCTTTACCTTAAATCTTTTCGCTTTTCGGTATTTTCCTACAAGTAAAATGTTCAAACCCACCTTAACTCTGACTAATATCAAATACATCGTTCTATTCTTGGTCGAAAAACATTCCAGCTTCCCATGCCCCAGTAACTACACTCATGTGACGTTATTATTCTTTGATTCAAACTAATCAATGTCGCCTGGTATGAACATCGAATCTCACTCAAAATCAGAATTATTTCACTGAAGAGAAAAGTCTATGTTTTGTTTCATTTTATAACATAGTTTGCTTTAAAACACTATTCCTGGGTATGATAATAAACTTCATCCGACAGTAAGTCCTCTCATCGGGAGAATAAACCTTTTGTGGAGAGTGGAACCACTGCCTAATTGCTGTTTTTTTTCCCAGAAACCCCCACCCCGATCCGTGTTGGTAGCATCTGTTAGTACCTCGTCTATGGAGGAATAACAAACTTCTAAACAAAAACAAAGAACTATGAAAGTATAAAAAATTTTTTTTATAGAAATATGACCAATAATATATTTTATAGTCAAATGAAGAGCAATAGATTTTATAGCAAAATAAACAACAATAGATTTTATCTGTAGTTGCAGGTGTGCAGTTACGTTTAAAATATTTAGGTTTCGGCATTAAATAATCCATAGAAATTGATAGTTACTAAATTTAAATATCTGGGAAGTGTTTTAATAGAGAATGGAAAGTACCATGCCGAAATCCCAAGAGGCTAATAATAATAATCGTTCTAATAATAAAAATAGTGTAAAGAAATTGGGTAACTAAATGATTGCAAGGATTGAACAATTGAAAGTTCAATATCAGTAAGATTTCTCAATTGGGTTCATATCCAATCTGAATAGCCCGCAGAAGGATTTGAAAACCATTTTCTCTCAGCTACGTTACACCCGGTCGACAACCGTTTATCTCGCGAGGTTATGGTAGCGCCATCTGTGGTTGAAATCCAGTCCTTTCATGCGCATACTACGGAGTGACAGAAAAATCTGGAATATGGAATGATGGTCTGAAAATACTTTCTTTACTTCATGAGAGCCAGTTGAGGGTTTCGCTTGAGAAATGAGATACATTAAAATGAGGTTTCTCATTCCCATTAGATGGACTGAATTCCCAGATAAACGGGTTCCATCTATCCGAAGGAACTGGTTATGAGACATGAATAATCCGCCTCTGTCCCGAAATCGGGTTTTGGTTGTCTTAGGCTATTTAAGACGCACACTGTGAGAGACTTTTATGTTGTCTTCACTAATATCGCCGGATATGAAAACCTTCTGAATATATATATTGTACACATATATACAGACACAAACACACACACACACACACATATATATATACATACACAGACACACACATATATATATATATATATATATATATATATATATATATATATATATATATATATATATATATATATAAAGAAAAGAACAGTAAGATATATAACCCGGTGTTCTTAAAGATATTTTTTACTCCAAATTTCGCTTGAGGATGAAATGGAACTAATGTCTTTAATTTAATTACAAAATTAAATTCGAAGCTTTTAGCTTTCATTTTTTAAACATGGTTATAGAACTGTGTAGTGAAAAAAACATATATATTTTAAATCAGTTATATATATATATATATATATATATATATATATATATATATATATAAATGTTTGACAAATCAGGAAAAATATAGCAGAAAAAAAAAAAAGAAAATTACAAATCATGATTTAAGCTTAAATTAGCTGAAAATTATGGAGTTTTTTTTATTTGCGTTCTAAATGTTGCTTTTTTTGAAACTCAAAAAAGTTGAGGAATTTTATGTTTAAGTGAAATAACGTAAATATTGATTAAAATGAGTATAATAATTTCATATAATTCGCAATAT
>CAHIKZ030000621.1:270000-285000 GCA_903632075.3 Acanthosepion pharaonis
TAAACCCTAACTACCGAGTGGCAGTCTCATCCTCAGGTGAATTTGGAATAACTATGATACGGAATGTTATAGTTTTGAAATGGTCGGGGATGTTCTTGGGTTTTTATTCATCATCAAGGAGTCACTGCTTTGATTGAGGTAGGGGGGTATTTGTTATATTCCAGGTTTTTGGAGTCGTGTAAGGATGTTTTTTTTGTTTTATTTTTTTGCTTTTTTTTGTTCTTTTTTTTTGCATTTTTTTGTTCTTTTTTTTTTTTTTTTGGTCTGGCTACAATGGCTAATCTTATCCGACTCCCTGCTAAAACTCTAAATGATTAATGTTATAGTTCTGTTTTTTTTGTTTTGTTTTGTTTTGTTTTTTTACGGTATGCTAAAACTTTATCGTTATTCCAAACATAACCTAAAGATGAGATATACCGGTAGTTAGGCTTTAATATTGAAATTAAACCTGAAGAATGACCATGAAAACAGTTTTCTGTGTCGCTTTGGAATCATATTTAAAAAAATATAAATATATAAAAAAATCAATTGTTTGGGCAATTTTTCCTAGGTCAAGTTTGGCAATATTTTTCTTCAGAATCTATTTTGCATATTTATAAGTCTACTATTCGTCCATGCTTTGAATACTGCTGCCACATATGATGCTGGGTTCCTGCTATATATTTGAGGCTCTTGATAAAAGCTAAAGAAATATTGCTTGCGGTGAAAAAAAACGAAACTAATACGTTAACCATTTCCTATGCAGGAAGATCTATTTATCTGTCTGGATACACCCATATTCTCAAAGTGAGCTTGATTTCACTTACACTAGACAAAGGATGTGCAAGCGAAAAACTAACCTCATATCTATTTAATCGTGATGAAGAATCTATTGGCTCTGTAAATATCTGATCGTCTGCCGCAGAATTCTGGTGTACACTGAGTGCTCCATTATTGTTTCCCTGTAAAAGATTAAGCTAACGAGGCTAATATCTGATCTCACTGTGTTCCTTCTAATAGTACATTCTGTTAGCATATATAAGTGTAAAACCTATTATATATATATATATATATATATATATATATATATATATATATATATATATATATATATTGAATTAAAGTAAAATACTTTTTTCTTTATCACAATGGCTCGAAAGTAAGAAATTTATTTAGGTTTTTTTTCTAAATGGATCCAATATAAATCCTCATATAATCTTTCGGAATAGGTAGAAAGTAAATCTTTTGCTTTTTTTCTTTATCTACGCGGTTTTCTGTATCGTGAGTATGTTTCAACATTAGGATATATAATCCCGGCAATGTTTTTAAAATTTTGGATAACTGGAAAGGTTCATGAAAGTAGAGTTGTTTAGAAATATATCCCATAATGCATTTCGCCATTTACGGCTTCATCAGATCCAAAAGCTAAAGAATGAAATGCGTGGATGTGTATTTGTGCGTATGTCTAAATAATGAAATCTTTATATCTGAAATATATTCGAAATCTCTCTGTCTCTCTCTCTCTCTCTCTCTCTCTCTCTCTCTCTATATATATATATATATATATATATATATATATATATATATATCATGTATTGAAGCCATCGTAATGAAAATACAACTCAGGTGCGCATGACATCATTTTCCGATAAGCGATAGCAGACTTTCAAAGCTACTCTACTTTGGCCAGCTGCTAAGAAGTAGGTCAGTTGGAAGACCACAACTGAATTACAAAGGAAAATTCAAAGACAATATGAAGGGATGCAGCATACCCTTTACTTACTGTGATAACAAAGCGTCAGACCGAAGGAGATGGCACATGTCCTGCTTATCATCTATACAATGGTTTGACTTGAATATTGAAATCAACTGGATGAGTTTAAATATTAAAGTAAGGTGGCATTATACTTGCCCCTCTCAGTGATAGCCTTACCCACCTTTCTGGGTTTTTTTTCGCAGGAAATAAAGCCGATCCTGCTGTCTACTCGGTAAACATGTGGCAACTGATCCGCAACCACTGGAGCCGAATGACTCAGCCACATGTTCCATCTCTAAAAGTTTTCAAAAAATACGCAAGTCTCGGAGACACATCCGTATCAATAATGGTCGGGCACCTTTTTATCTTAGTAAGCCCTCATGTGTCATCCGCGATGGGAAAGTCCACTATATATATATTGTGAGAATATATTGTGAGAATATATTGTGAGAATTTCTTCTCACACGGTTTAACCCCGGCAGAGACAAGAAAAGACATACAATTCAAACAAAGTCTACCTTAAAATTCAATACAAATTTTATTTCGTCTTTGCAAAAAAGATTATGCCATTTTGCGCCCCTGTGAATAGGGTGGGGTAGTTACTTCAAAGAAGTGGTAGTATTTTTCTTCTCTGTAGGACTCAACTGGTCTCTATGCAGATTCGAAGAAGCAGGAACTTGACGGTCGTCGAACAGGAGCATTACCAATTTGGTTGCTGAAATAAAATCTCGGCTATTTGTCGAGAGCATGCAGAAAGGTTCTTCATGTAAAAGTACATAATGTGACGGCAGTCAATAAACTGACTGAATTATTCAGCCTTAAAAAGTCTCTAGAATATGAGACAAGAAGAAGAATTGCCTAGTCATTTAGGCTTAATTTTGGGCGCTAAAGGCCCTGCAATGTCATCTCGAAGATTTTGCAGCAACTGAAAAAAAGGCACGGACAGTTGAAAAACGAAAAGAATTTTATTTTGATCTAAAACTTATATGTACGTTTTCGAACATAAACGAGATATTCGCCTCGGAAATTTAAACAATGCTTTAGTTGTACACAACTAAAGCTGATCATAATTTCGATTTTGATTCCGTGAAGATTTTAAAACATTTTCATAATAAAAATCTTAGGTGGATTTATGAAGCAGGCATAATATCTATCTCACGCACGGTGAACACTAGACCTGGCTTCTTTAATATTTCCCCTTTTCTAGCAAGATTAATGCTCGACAAACGTACATATAAGTTTTAGATCAAAATAAAATTATTTTCGTTTTTCATTCAAAATACTCAAATTTTAGGAATACGTTTTCACAACATCGCCCACGTGACGACAATGTGATCATATTTAAACGGAACGCTGATCTTATAAAAGATTTCAGTTATCTGTTTGGATTGGTATTGCTTTTATGTCCATCGTCTTTTTCATGTTGAATTGTATATGGTCTATGTTAATTATGTTTTATGAAGATGTCCTGAAGATGGTCTATTAGACCGAAACGTCCGACGTTGACATTAAACATTAAACAGCATAATCGCATATTAGGATTTTTGTTTGTTTTTTTCAGGATATTTTTCTTCATATAGATAGATAGATAGATAGATAGATAGATAGATAGATAGATAGATAGATTATACCCACGTACAGGATTGGTAAAGATGGAATAAAATTCCGATAACCAAAATCTCTATTCTTAAAAGAGTTTTCAGTACAGATTAATCCATATAATATTCATTCAAAATTATAACATTTATATGTTATAATTTTGAATTAATATTATTTATAGATCACTGCAAAAATAGCCATTTTGTTTCAACACTTCTGGTGTTTTATCAAGTGATGGCATTGATTGCAAAATAAAGAGTTTTAAGAGTTCAAAACCATCCAAACTCCCTCAATAGAGGACACTTTGTTACGTAACCTATGATGACTAAATAGAGTAAAAGTATATGAAAATTCAAAAGGACCTGACAACATACCCTATGTACAATCTATTAGTGCATTAAATGTTAAGATTATATTAAATTAGAAATCAATATAAGTAGTTATGTTTTAATTTCACAGTAAAATTAAAAATTAAAAATTTCAAATTCCAAATTTAACTGAGCGTCAAGTTTAAAATTATTACAAAATTTTTCAGTAATGGGACTAGGAGAAAATGTATATATTTTTATTATTCTTAGCGAAGTGCCAATTTATTAGTTAAGGTCGCCGCTGATGTAAAAATTATCTACAATTGCTAGACATATTTGACACATAGAAGTTTGAATTCAAATAAAGAAGTAGATAGAGAGGGGATTTTTCAAATGAGACGACAAACAGATTCATATCCTCATACACAAATACATACATATAATCAAATATAAAACCACACAAATATAATATCACGCAAGAAATAGAAGAAAAATTCCAAAAAAGGAAAATAAAGAATAAAATAATAAAAGGAAGAAGAATAAAGACAGACATAAAAAAACACTCAAAAGAAAATTATGTCAAACACATGTATATACAGGTTAAAGCATATAAAAACAATACACACACGTATCTATATACTAAATAAATATACAAATAATTACACTCACCAAAATTCTAGCAAAAACATACTAATAAAACAACACAACCTATTTATCAATATGTTACATACACGAACAGAGATTAAAAAAAAAAAAAAGGGAAATCGAATAAAGGTAAGGAAGGCAAATACATGCATATGTACGATGTATACATATACCTATTTGAAATATGCATATCGGGCTATGGACAAAGTAAAGAAAAAAAAATACATATATATATATATATATATATATATATATATATATATATATATATATATATATAATCACACACATACGCATACATATGCAAAAAACAAATCATGTCCAAACAAAATGCGCACCCAAACATACAAAAAATGAAATATATACAAATATAAAAACACATACACGTACTCACATATACACAAATATAATGCATATATATATATATATATATATATATATACACAAATATACACACACACTTTTGGTTCTTTTCGCTTCCATAGAAAATGGTGTACTTTAATATACACTGAATGCATTTAATGTACACCAAAACAGGTATCAAAAATGACACGTAATTTCACAGTCAAAAAACTTGATGTAATACACTCCGATACCTTGTCGACGAGTACTTGACTATTTCTAACCAGGTATGGAAAACTACGTCTGGCTTATTCAACCACAGTGCACGGGCATTTCTTCTGGCCAAAATATCGAAATGGATAAATTCTGTATCAATTTTTCGACGGTAGTCAAAGTTAAATGTCTAATTCTGACACGAACTCAATCTGTACACCGGGTTTGAATAAAACTGTCGTAGTTTTCTTCGGTTGAAATAAATCTACCCCCCCTCATGAGGGAATTTTGGATTTTGTTGTGTAATACTATGTATTGGCTCTGTTATAATAAATAAATTGAACTCTTTTTGTTCATCAGTTTTAATATTTTATATTACTAGGATCCACTTGGATTATATACAGTGTAACCCGGATAAAAGAGACCCGGATATAAGAGAAACCTGGATATAAGAGAGATTTTCTCTGTTCCCAAATTAGAGCCTGTGTTAATGTATATAAAATAGACCAAACCCGGATATAAGAGAAACCCGGATATAAGAGACTTCTTCTCCGGTCCCGACAACTCTCTTATATCCGGGTTACACTGTATATGAATTGAAAATCAAATGTGATAAGAATGGGAATCCGTCAAGATGCCGTTGTTAATTTTTATCCACGAACAAAAACATCATCATCACCCCTCCCGACAAAGGAGGCGGTCTAGTTATATTGGACACCAACATTTACATTGAAAAATTAGAATTCCTCCTAAACAGCGACAAAGCATACACTAAAACCAATGATCAAACTATAAACTCTGACACATTGATTCAGCAAAACAATATGTAAAGTGTTACAAAACAAAAACATATCTTGAAATAGATTATCAGAGTACTACCTCCTACTATAACCACACAATATGGCTTACCCAAGACACGTAAATCTAACATACACGTGAAACCGATTGTGTCCAGAATTAATAGCGCAACCCACAAGTTAGCTAGGAACATCACAGAAATCCTACCTTCGTTCCTAGTCACCATCAGCATAACACACATCAAACACTCGGGTGACTTACTCCAAAGATTACGACACATAAATATGACTAAAATCACTATGGCAAGTTGAGACATCAAATCACTATATACCAATATACACATCACAAGGTGGGGGACACCTCGGGATGGTGTAATGTTTAGCAAGCTTGTCTCCCTAGAACAAATACGACGGTTTAGTGAATTAGATCCTCACTGGAGGGGGGCCCTACTTTCGGCCTTGTGCCACATCTAAGCTAAGCTTGGGAAATCTCTTTATAAGGGCGCCTCGGTGTGGTGTAATAGTTAGCAAGCTGGTCTCGCTAAAAAAAAGTTACAACTGAATAGTGAGTTCGATCCTCATTAGGTGCTCCATACATTCAGCCTTGTGCCACATCTAAGCCTCGCTTAGAAAATCAGTTAGGGGCACCTCGAGGTGGTGTAATGGTTAGCAAGCTTGTCTCGCTAGAGCAATTACGACTGAGTGGTGAGTTCCATCCACACTATGTGCCCCATACTTTCGGCCTTGTGCTACACCTAAGCTACGCTTAGAAAATCACTATACCCATCACAAAATGCCATAATATATTAAGAAATCACATAAAAAAATCGAATGGAAAGGTTTCTCAACCCGTCTGCAAAATTATAAAGTTCTACAAATTAATTACTAGACACTGTTTCTTTACTTTCAATAACATTTTTTACAAACAAAAATTTGCTTAGACCATGGGGTCACATATTAGTGACGTTCTTGGTTGTGTCTTTCTAGAATTCTTAGATTCCTTCCCATTTAAACATATCATACTTAACCTTATCTGAGATACATAGATGACCACCTCTTACTTTATCCCTTAAGATACAAACCTATTAAACATAAGAACAAAACTCCATTAGATTGAACCCACCATCGAATTCACATACGAATTTAAAACAAGCAACTATGCGTTTTCTCGACATCTTATTAATACATAATAGTGATAAATTAGATTTTAAAGTTTACCAAAAACCCACAGTCACAAACTATTCCTAGCGTATCCAGAGAATATAATCTGGACTGACCATCGGATTTTACCTTAGAGCCTTGTATATGAAGAAGCAGAACATATTGAGAAAACGTTCAAACTTCTCCAATTTCCATTTCATCCTGAACGCTAAAAAAAACTCACAAAATTCTTACAACCAAAAAAATGATGCTCCCAAAAATTACACAAAATTCATAATCTTGCCTTCCAAAATCATTTCGACTAAACTCGCAAACGAATTAGCTATCCCTAACAGCATCGATACCACCAACAATCGGTGATATAATCAGAAAAAAATAAACCCAGCATGATTTCAAATGCCGGAATTTATCAGCTAAAGTGTCCACACTGCAAAAACATTTACGTGGGGGAGGCATCACTGATCTAAAAAAAAAACCGGATCTACGAACACACGTTTATACAGACAGCCTAACTGTCTCGTCTACCATTGAAACGACATGAGACAAAACTTTGATTTCACTAATGCCAGTCTAATTAAAAAACACCATGACTCTTTAAGGTGAAAATATTTTGAAAATATATTTATAGCATTGTTACCAACACTCTCTTCAAAAAGTACATCACATCACCATCTTTTTTCAGATCCATTATTCATGAATCTAACTTATGTTTATCTATTACATAAAATAATAAATTAAGCAATTCTTTTTCAAAAATACTCATGATAGATTCTTTAAAGATAAATTCTACCAAAACTAAATTATTACAATAGCTTACTTCGTTTCACCTACCCACACAGAGTTGACGACCAAAAAATTCCGCCACACACATAGACATACGCGAGAATGTAAAAATCCATCTAAATACATAATTATTGCAACATAACGCTACATTACAACGACATATAAGAGGATGTCATCTAATGGCATAGTTCACACACACACACACTTAAACACTAGCATGAATTAATGTTACCCTCCAACATACACCTAGGCACACAAGCGTTTCTTTACTTACACTATTACACTATCACAAATTGTAACATCCAAAATCTACCTCACAAATATTTATATATTTTCTGTTACATTAATACACGTGACGCGTGTCTGACCAATGAGAATTAACCAATCACAATATTGTAGCAGTACTCTGTCTCTTTGCATTTTTTTTCATTTTTATTATCGATCTCTGACGAAGACTTAATAAAGGTGAAACATAATATATTGAGATACGTTTCCTGATTGTTTTATCTTATCATATATATATATATATATATATATATATATATATATATATATATATATATATATATATATATAAATGCACACAAAGTCCGACAATTATTTTAAGACATTTTTATGTTATTACATTCTTTTTTATAGATACAAATATTTAAGTAAATACTCTGTTTGTAATAAACAGTATTAAACAACATTTACCGGCCTGAATGTCCGAGAAATTTTCACAGAAAATATTCGTCCTCCGACAGGATTCGAACCTATATCCTATACGGAACCGTCATTTCTTGGACTGTCATGTCTAAAACTCCTCTCGCACGTGGAAAGCGTCTTTCTGGATAGTATTGGATCTTTTCTAAAGGATTTCTTTAGCTCGAAGTTGAAATCATGGTTTCTCTCCCTGTAGTGAACTCCTGATCTAGTTTTCCTTTCTACGCTTCCTTTTTTTTAAACTTATTCAACATTCTCTTTATGGTTCGTGAATAGATTTTGTAGATGAAAGCTAGAGTAGGAACGTTGGTACTATTACTATGAATGAACTTTTTCCTCTCACCATTACTCAGTTGGGAAGACAATGGACTTCGCACAGGAGAATTTTAACCTATGCTTTTTTAGCTGAATAACTCAAAGAAATTTTCATTGATTCTTTCGAAAGTTGACGTCATGATGGTTAAACGTCTTATCAGAAAACCTGGAAAATAGAAACTCAATGACAAATGGAGTATGATTTCACTGTACGTAACATTTAATTTTAAGGAGTCCTCAATATATAGTAGTTTAACATCGCCTGAAGAGATACATTTATGGTATTGAAACATAATTCCAATTGTGTCGCGATTTTTATAACATGTTTTAATATCCTAAAATAAATAAATTATATATATATATATATATATATATATATATATATATGAGCAGTTCACATATTGAGGAACAGTTCAGGAATTAGAACTGAACTTGAAGAGCTGTTTTTTCTTAATCTAAATTTTTTTGTCTTACCCGTAATTTATGACTCTTCCTGTACCCAGCCCAGTAGCTGACCATCTTGATCTGGTTCGTATTGTTATCTGATCCTGAAGGTAACCTCGGAGCACGATCGGTGTAGGCAAACAAAATAACATTATTTCGACCAAAGGACGGACATAGCAAAACTTCCTGAGTGACAAACACTTGTCATCCTCATCATTCAATGCTCATAAATTTGCTTGCACATACTTGCACCCCTGTGGTAAATAAGTTTAATATATATCACAACTACTGGAATAGAGAAATCGGTATTGTTTTCTTTATAGTAGGCATCCTTTTAGCTCACTACAAGATCAAAAAGGAACTTGTACATCTTATCCATCTGGTAAATTGATCTGCTCACTGTACCTCTCCAGTAAGTGCCTGACTCCTCATGCTGTTCACTATTTTTACATGCCGAAAATAAAATTCTGTTGTCATATATCAGTAACAGTCTTTATTTTAGTCTTGATAGAGACTACTTTGCGTCCTTGTGGGTGATGAATTATTTTCCATCCAATAATCCCTTTCTCACAGACGAAACACTGTTCTATCGTTATTTCTATAGAACGTATTCAGACGAACTACAATCAATAATTTCACCAATTCTAACCTACACAGCTAAGACATATCATGCCATGCATATTGTAGCAAATCACCATTATTACTTTCGTATTCCATTGGCGAGATCTACGTTCCACTCGAGCGAGTTCTTCCTATGAACAGCTACTTTTTAGAACCGACTCCCAAGGTGATGCTTCTCGGATCACTACGATTTTAACGTGTTCATGTCTAGTGTTAACTCTTACTGCTGCCACATATCCTCATAAAATTTGTCCCTTATTGATGTGGCCTTGTTAAGGCCAGAAATAAGGATACAAAAAGAGGAACTGAGTTAAACAAATATATTAAAAGAAACAATAATACAAACATATACAAACCAGGGTGCTACAGCAAGAATGTTCGGTTCGACTGTCAGAGCTGGCCGCACGAAACTTTCTTACATTTATATCGCGTTGAATCACCGTGTCTCGTACGATCATCAACGTCGTACCTCGTCAGTACCTTGATGGATAACCGCTTGGTAATACCAGGTGCTGTGAAATTGGGTGTGTGGGTGATGCAATGGTATCCTTTCGGAATTGGAAGCCGGAGAGCCGAGTTCTAATTCCAGTTGCTTCGTTATATTCACTTACGCATAATTGCCAATGGGAAAGGTATGAGTTCACCTTTTCTCCCTTCCAGCTATGGTTAATGTTGTGGCCTTGTTAGGGCCAGAAACTAAGACACAAAGATCGGGATTGAGTTAAACAAATATATTAACAGAAACAGTAATACAAAAATATACAAACGAGAGTGATACAGCAAGAATGTTTGGTCCGACTGTCAGAGCTGACTACTAGAAAATTTCCCTCTACAAAAGGCAGTACCTGCTCCTCTATAGAGGTGGTAGAGTCCATGCGTGCCTCGGTAAATTACCATAACACTTATATAATTCTTTGTAACCGTCAACCTCGAGTGGCTCTTGGGCCGTTTTGCAGGATAAATATTATCGTAAAATAAATTCAAGACAAGACTTAACTTTACTCTTTCTTTGAAGAATTCCAGTTTTTTATCAGGTGAGTAAAATTGTTGATTTGTCTATATTCAGGTGTATTTTTGCCTTGCATTCTCACTTCATTTTGTAAGCGCACAGAGGAAGAATTTAAAATTTAGGTCATATACTGCCGACTTCGAGCAGATATTCAGATAGATAGATAGATAGATAAACACAACTGGGATAGATAGATAGATAGATAGATAGATAGATAGATAGATAGATAGATAGATAGATAAACACAACTGGGATAGATAGATAGATAGATAGATAGATAGATAGATAGATAGATAATAAACAGAACTTAGATAGATAGATAGATAGATAGATAGATAGATAGATAGATAGATAGATAGATAGATAGATATGAACAGAACTGGGATAGATAGATAGATAGATAGATAGATAGATAGATAGATAGATAGATATGAACAGAACTGGGATAGATAGATAGATAGATAGATAGATAGATAGATAGATAGATAGATAGATAGATAGATACTGACTGACTATGCCTTCTACTTCCTTTTACAGATTAATATAGACCTCATGTAAGCTAGCGCTTTCGGTGAGTAACTATAACAGGCGATTTCTTATTGTGTTGGGTTCAGCGTTTTAGCAGAGGCTGTTGTTGAAACAAAGGTTTGGCACTAATTGTATTTCCTCTGATTTTTCTTTCCCTCTTTCTCTCCCTCGGCAAACGAGAGGCAGAAAACGGTTCTTCTTCTTATCTCTGATTTAGATAAGGCTTCCAATTTCGAGAGGAAGGCGTCACCAGCTTGTAAGATTGCTTGTCATGAAGACGCGTCTACCTTTTGGGATTAATCAGATTCAGAACCGACATAACGAAAAAAAAACAAACAAAAACAAACAAACTTTCCCCGTGTTTAAGAAATAAAACATTAACATTCGTCGATCGTTGCGTCTAATCTGACGACCGCTGAGATGCATCTAAATGAGCCCAAAAAAAAAGTCGTTTATTTAATACCAAACGTCATATTTTGAATTTCGCATGGAAGTTATTTTAACAAATTTTATTCTCTCCTTGTAGCTTTTTTTTTATTTCAAGGCAAACATCAAACTTAAATCTGCTTTCAACAACACCTGAATTCTAATAGACACAGAAAATATTCAACAAACAGAATAAGCATTGTATTCTATTAGGCAATGAGTAAAGACCGGTAAATATTTTATATTAAGCAGTGTTTAAAGAATAAATATTTTCCTATCTATCTATCTATCTATCTATCTATCTATCTATCTATCTATCTATCTATCTATCTAATGGTCATATTGAATGTTTCTTTGAAGATCAGGTAAAAACCAGTAATATAAATACTAGTAAGCATATAAGATCATTTAAATCTATAAGATATGATAAAGATATAAATATACATTGATCAGAATTATCTATCTATCTATCTATCTATCTATCTATCTATCTATCTATCTATCTATCTATCTATTGGTCATATTGAATGTTTCTTTGCATATCAGTTAAAAACCAGTAATATAAATACTAGTAAGCATATAAGATCATTTAAATCTGTTATTATGATAAAGATATAAATATACATAGATCAGAATGATCTATCTATCTATCTATCTATCTATCTATATATATATATATATATATATATATATATATATATATATATATATATATTGGTCATATTGAATGTTTCTTTGAAGATCAGGTAAAAACCAGTAATATAAATACTAGTAAGCATATAAGATCATTTAAATCTATAAGATATGATATAGATATAATTATACATTGATCAGAATGATCTATCTATCTATCTATCTATCTATCTATCTATCTATCTATCTATCAGTTCATATTAATCTATATATCTATCTTTGTCCGCCTATCTCTTGGTCATGTTGAATGTTTCTTCCAATATGAGGTATTAGCCTGTAATATAAATATTAGTAAAAAAGTAAAATCATTTTAAACCTATGAAATATGATATAGATATAGCATGATATATCAATCTATCTATCTATCTATCTTATTCTATTCATACATATGTATGTATTTTCTAGCTTTCTTTTGACTGATTTGTCTCTCGGTCTGATTTTCTGTTTAATCATCCATATATTTATCTATCTATCTATTCCTAATCATGTCATATCTATTTATCTATCTTTCTATATATCTATCGATCGATCGATCGATTTATCTCGTTCAATTCATACCTATCTATCTTTTTGTTTGGGTGCCAGTTGGTTGATCTGCCTGTATGTCTATGTATCTCAATCTATTCATATCTATGTATCAATCTATCTCAGTTTATTCATATCTATCTAGCTAACTAGCTATCTATCCATCTCAGTCTATGAACATCTATCAATCTGTTTCCTTATATCCTTCGGTTCAATCAATTATTCATATTTACTAAACTGATAATAACACGATACAAGGTCAATTGAGAGGAAATTCGATTAGGAACTGCGTGCCAATCTTTGAAGTCGCCTGTGAAATTTTGCATTGAAAGTCTGAATTCAGAATCTCGGACATTTTCCTAAATTCCAAAGCCGACCGCTGACATATGCGTGAAAGTCACGCCTTTTTCCCACTCGTGAAAGTGAATTTGATTAACCTTATTATTCCTTTTAATATTTTGAAATTAAAATTTAAAAAGAAATTTTTTCGTCAACTTTAATAAATATATATCGGCTATGTATGCTGATTAATTCTATTTAAAAAAAAATATTCATTAATATATATCTTAAACGCGTTAAGGATTAAAATAACAAATACTTATTTTAAAAAAATGCAAGTTTTTATATACAAGAATCCAGTTTCCAATTTGCCCAATCACAACGTCAAAATGCCTCAAAATTTGGAATTTGACTCGAAAAGAAATATTTACACATGGCCTGTTGTTGGTTGCAAGATGAGTAAGAAATCCTAATAATTTCTTCTTCCCTGTTAAAAACGAAAAAGGAAAAAAAATAAATTTTCTTAAAAATTATTGTTTAATGTTAAGTCCTATAAAATTAAATTAAGTTAAATTGAAATTATTAAACCGTCAAAGTATTTTTCAAAATAAATCAACTTATTTAAATTTCATCGATTGGTTTGCGAAATTGAATGAAACGTAGGGTCTGTAAATTACGACCCCAAAATGTTAGCGATAATTTCAACAATGCTAAACACCAGCTCTAATTAGTACATCGATGTGGCCTTCTAAAAGCCCAGATCTGAATGTTATGGATTACTGTATCTGGAGTATACTCTTAACTCACTTGCAAAACCGTCGTCGTGACATCGTCGGTATTGATTCATTGAAGAGAAACGTAACTGAAGCTTGGAATTAAATTACTCTTACTACCCGCAAAACTACTGCCTCCTGGTCATCACGCTTACAACTTTGTTTTGAACATTTCGAACATCTACGATGATTATTCAGTTTGTGCATGAATCATGATAGCTAAATAAATTTCTTTCTAAATTTCCGCTTTTTTACTGGTCACCCTGTAGTATATACTAGAATTAAATTTAAATAAATAAAGCGCAGTATACGTGTGTCCGTCCATTTTTTTATGTCGAGATTTACGCATGCGCGACGAATATACACAGCGGTGCATGCGTAATACGTACTCTCGCTCACTGACCCGTTCGCATTTATTCAACTGCTAATCACAAGAACAATACAAGTGCTAATATTCATTAATTATTTACATTATTATTTTTACTCGCCTAAAGTCTGCCTGAAAGCTTTTTTCTTCAAATTAAGCGAAAATAATAAAGAGCAGTGTACGCGTGTCCGTTGGTTTTTCGATCTCGGAGAATCATAATCAACCTGGAGTAACACGCGATTTAAAATTAGATAAATAACTTATTTAAAGTTAAATTTAAATATGGAACAGAGTGAAAGGTTTAAAAACAATTTAAAATCTTAGCGTTGGAATTTCATTCAGGTGATTAGTGAAAGTCTTATAAAATTTATACTTTACTGAATCATTACAAATTGGATATGAAAAAGATACATGGCACATTATTATTAAATCATTGTGCCATCAAATACGACATTCATTTACTTCAAAGTGAAATTAATAAAGAAATGTTTTTTAAAACTTCACTGATCACCGGATGAAATTCTAACGCTACGATTTTTAACCTAACCTTAATCTTAAAACTCAACTCCTTAAAAATCGGTAACGATTTGGAAAAAATATTTTATGTCCCTATTTAGCATGCCAAACCCCAACTTTCAAACTGAGTGCAGTAGCAGGGTTTCAAAATCGGTCCGTCTTAAGGAAAACTGGTTACATTTTCCCAGCCCGATATTATCGAGAATTCCACTCCTT
>CAHIKZ030000621.1:290000-297500 GCA_903632075.3 Acanthosepion pharaonis
CCGAAAGTATGGGGCACCCAGTGAGGATCGAACTCACTACTGATTCGTAATTGTTCTAGCGAGACAAGCTTGCTAACCATTACACCGCCTCGGGGTGCCCAAATATTCGTATCTATAAAAATAACGTGTGTAAAATATATATATATGTAAATATATATATATATATATATATATATATATATATATATATATATATATATATATATATATATATATATATATATATATATATATATATATATATATATATATATATATATATATATATATATAATTAATTTCAATTTCGATAAACGTGGAATCAATTTACAAATTCATGAATGATTCATACAAATGCAAGGTTTATGATTTAATTGGATGAGAAATCCATCGTCATAAAACAATTCAAATAATATACAAAAAAACCCGAACCTGTTAGGAATGAAAAGATCCTTGTTTCTATAAATTTCTGCTGCATTAGTTCTTATTTTAGTTTATATATTTTCGTTGTCCTCTTATTACTGAGAGAAAAAACAAGAACAACATCTATTCCATACCTGAAGATGTCTGTAGGAACAGACGAAAGCTTGTAGTAAAAATAAGAACTAATGCAGCAGAAATTTATAGAAACAAGGATCTTTTCATTCATAACAGGTTCGGGGTTTTTTGTATATTATTTGAATTGTTTGCGACGATGGATTTCTCGCCAATTAAATCATTAACCTTTGCATTTGTTTTTGTATAAATAATTCATGAATTTGTAAATATATATATATATATATATATATATATATATATATATATATATAGTTATCAGCAGTCCAGTCATCACAAAATGACTTGGATGCATACTAGATCCAAAGACTGGCATATGATTGATTACAATATCACCAAGAAACGTGACGTGGAAGATATCAATATCACCCGCTCTTTCCACAATGCTTGCTATCTTTCAGATCATGCTCTGCTACGCGGCAAAGCATCCTTTCGACTCGTACGCAAGAAACCTCTTGTTTACAATACGGTTCCTAAAAGAATCAAAATCTCATCCCTGAATTACAATGCTAAGAAGAAAGAACTTTGTGCCACACTAGATTGGAAGCTTGATTCAGTTGTGATCTCAGAAGACTTTGACTCCTCCTTGAAATCTCTCAGAGATGCCATTTATTCCAGCTCCCTTGAAGTTCTAGGATTTTCCATAAGAAAGCATCAGTACTGGTTCAATGTAAATGACGCTCACGTTCAACGTTTCATCAAGAAGATGCACGATTCGCATAAAATATTCATAATCAACAAAAAATTATCCTTCAAAAAGCACATATATAAGCAGTGTAAGCAGGATGTGGAAAATGCCCTAAGAAAAATATAAGAGTTCAGGTGGTCTATTAAGGTTGTGGAAATCCAGGCGGAGCAGCCGACAGAAAAGATCTCAAAGCATTCTATGAAGACCTTAAAAAGATTTACGGCTCACAAGGAAATGGAATTCCACCTGTTCTGTCGTCCGACAGTAATATACTCCACACAGACAAGAAGGAAATTATATCTCGATCGAAAGAACACGTTGAAAGCGTCCTTAATTCCACCTCAACCATAGACGACAACGTCATTGCTTCAATTCATCAGCGACCACAAATTTTCCAGTTGTCTCCTGAACCCTAAAGGAAATCCAGGATTCTATCAAGCAATTTTCCTTGAACAAAGCCCCTGGAAAAGATGCTATTACCCCCACTCAGAATTTTTTAAATATGGTGGGAGGTCTCTGGTTAAGAAACTCCTTGAGCTTTTTAAAGTCATATGAAAGGCTGCTTTTGTTTCACAGGACTACAAAGATTCTTGCATAAAACATCTATTCAAGAAAAAAGGCAAAATGCTTTTATGTGATAATTTCCGTGCACTTCTAAGTATCGCTGGCAAAATTCTTGCTCGTGTTATTCTCAAAAGAATAATCAAATATTTCATTAACGATATCTATCCTGAATCCCAATGTGGTTTTTGTTCAGGTCGGGGAACCAGTGATACGATTTTTTAACTTCGTCAGGTTCCTGAGAAACCCGCGAGAAGAACCATGAACTTTATACCGTCTTTATCGATCTGACCAAAGTGCCTGACACTGTAGACAGTAGTGCCCCCCGGAAAGTACTCAAAAAACTTGACATACCTGAAAGTATGCCGAATGTCATCATCTCGTTTCACGAAGCAATGAAAGCATATGTTCTAATAGAGAATTTTCAGAAACCTTCGATGTATCAAGTGGCCCAAAACAAGGATGTGTCATAGCTCTTGTACTTTTCGCTCTCTTCATTTCGGTTTATTTTTAAAACAAAATCACTGGCTTGAGAAGGCATTATTCGGGATCTTTAGTTTGCTGGTGACGCTGTTATCATGGCTACCTCAATCGAAGAAGCTCAAGTACTCGTCAATCGTTTTTCTACTGCTTGCAACGAAATCGGATTAACTATAAGTATATAGAAAACTGATGTTTTCCCTCAACCAAAGACTACAACGAAGCAGATCAGTGGTATAAAACAAAAAACCACCTGTCCATACCTTTTCAATCGTTTCCATTACTGTTGGCAACAACTACCTGAAGTATGTGAAATCATTCTCGTACTTAGGAAGCAAAGTTAATTCAAGTGCCTCTTTGGATGAAGAAATAGTTAACCGAATATCAGAGGCAAACAATGCCTTTGGGAAGCTTAAGCCTCGCCAACTCATATCAATCAACTTGATGGTTTTCATAAACGCTTCGTTCAATATGCAGTTATACGCGGCAGAACAAAATGACTCTTCATCAAATATGGTGTCGTTGGAATCGAACCCTTTTTGATGCAATCACAGTTCAGATAGGCTGGTCATATCATCAGAATGAGTGATAATCGGATGCCGAAAATCCTCATGTATAGCCAACTTTTTCATGCTAAGCGTAATGTAGGCTGTCCTTGGTTACGCTTCAAGGACAAACTGAAATACAATTTAATTGCTGCAAATATTCCTATAAAGGAATTCGAACTTGCTGTTGAAAACCGAGTAAACTGGAAAAATACCTAACGTATCAGTAGACGTGGCAATACATACATACACACACACACACAAACAAACACACACACACACACACACACACACACACACACATATATATATATATATATATATGCAAAATGAATTCTGACGAGAAAGTTTTCCAGCACGACACAGTGAAGCGACTAACCTAGCAGTAGACGTAGGAATACATACATACATACATACATACATACATACATACATACATACACACACACACATATATATACACACACACACATATATACACACACACACATATATATATATATATATATATATACATACATATATATATATATATATATATATATATATATATATATATATATACACACACACACACACACACACACATATATATATATATATATATATATATATATATATATATATATATATATATATGAATTGATTTTGCTTTAAGCTTTTTTAGATCCGTCTCTTTTTTTTTAAATGCCACATTTTTTTTTTTTTTTTTCATATTTTGGGTAATTTATTGTCTGTCATTTATTTATGAGTTTATATTTAGTTAGTTTATCTTTTTACTTATTTATTTTGTTTATTGATTGTTAATATCATTACTGATTGAGTCGGGCAGGTGTTTTTCTTTACCAGATTTTTTTAGCATTTTCCATATATTTAAGACACTGAATAATTACTTTGCTTTTGAATATGTTTCCTGGCTCTGTTCCATGATTTATGCTATCGTAATTTGACGCGTAAAAGAGTCAGTCGATAAGCGTTCATATTTCTTTCGAAACTTTCTCGAGTTGCATTGGTCTGATGTCGTTTCACTCATTAGATGCTGCTGTCAGTTAATTTGCCTGTTCATTTTTTTTTTCTTTTGACTTTTTAATGAAAAACTTCATAGATCTGTTCAGAAGTTTTGGGATGAGACGCCATCAGTTGTTTCCGACTGATGTTCTCATCGTTGCTTGGTTTTATAATTGTACTCCAATAAAATAGTCCCAGCACCTTTACACTTCCTTGATTACAGGGAAGCAGCCCTGCAAGCACTGAATTTGGGATTCAGAGATAAGACGATATCAGTAGTTCGAATTGTTGGTCGTATCTTTGGTCTCATTGATAGATAAGAGTTTTTTGCATTCTCTTCCTCTTCTCTTACTCTAGAAGTGAATATCCCTCCTACCGATTGATTCGAATTTGGGATTCATAAATTAAGCATGTTGGACTGTCCTTTGTTATTAGGGGGATCGTAAAATGATAAGACCGTCAGTCTTAACAGAAATTAATAGAAGTGATAGTTCTACATTCGCAACACAAGCAGATTTTAGCTACTTTGTAAGTGCAAGTAGTATAACGCTTATCGGAGCCGAAAGGGAATCGCCGAATCCGGTCATAATTCTGCAGAAGATTATTGCAATCCGTTTATCCCAAATATCCTTGTGTGAGACGTAGATCCGTCTCTTTTCACCCCAACTAGTTCGGGCTATATATCTCTATCTATGAAAGGTAGGATGCGTGTGTGTGGTGTGTGTGTGTGTGTGTGTGTGTGTGTGTGTGTGTGTATGTGTGTGTGTGTAACGAATGCACGGCCGCAATTTTCGACGGATTTGCACCAAAATTTACATGCACATGCTCCAAGTCAGCAGAAAGGCCAAGACTAACTTTGCATTTCCCAACTCCCATCGATAGTGGAAATAATCGATTTTTTCATGCTTCTACGACAGTTTTCATGTAGTTTGCGGCCATTTTCTACTGGCCAGAGTGAGAGCCTATAGCTGGCTGCCACGAATAGACAGGAAGATTTTATTGACCAGCGTGAGAGCCAACAACTGACTGACATGAATGTTAACTAGCATGCAAAAAAATCGATAGCTGCATTCGTCACAAGTGGGAAAAAATTAAATCTGCATGGCACTTTACTCCAATTGGCTCATTCGCTTGCTTAAACTCAACGTTGATTCTGATTCCGCAGAACTAGGTTGGGTGTGAAAAAGTATTTGTTGTGAACATTCTTTTCTCATTCGGTTTTTCCAGTTACGAGTCCTTTTTTAAAACTGATCGTTTTGTGTTTATTTTGTTTAGTTCTTTTTTTCGTAACAGATTTAATGTTTAGTATAGAGCTTAGAAAAAATAGGCAAGAAGTAAGGCATGTAGCAACATCAGCACGGCAAAGGGCACTCCTTTAAAGGCAAGGAAGGGCAAAAATAATTTAAGTCAAGTGATAGCGATTGCTGTATAAGTCGTACGATTTTTGAATCAAGCACGGGCAACGCCGGGCCATGCTGCTAGTATCAAGCTAAGTTCTCTAAATTTATCTGGCAGTCAGTCTACGAGGAAGAAATCTCTGAATTAAAAACCAGCCAGAAGAAGAACGAACTGTTTCGGGGTATTTTGACCTATGGCTGCTATAGTTTCATTATATGTAGTGAATCTACGGCGCTGATGTGCTAAGGGATTAGGAAGAAGATTTAAGTAGATACGGTACTATACTATAAAGCGTGAAGAAAGGACTAACTATTAACAGTAAGGAAAATAGACAGCATAGTCGTAAGGAAATGAGAAAGTCCATGGTGTGTGTTACGCAATGGAGAATTGTTCAAGCACAACTGAAGGGAAAAATGTAGTTTGCATGTCAGAAGTCAGATACTACACTTACTATTTACCCTACGCCCCAATCTGGTAGGATGTTACACGGGTTCAATTTAATGTGGGAAGCCAGTGTACGTGCACGAGAGCCAGCTGCAAAAATAGTCCCGCACCCGCAATCGTCGACTGCGGTGTCAGCCGTATTAATACTGATCCCCTGCCACATCTTTAGTGGAATGAGGGCAGCTGTCCCCAGAACTGCGCCGCTGGTGCCCGGAACCGGGCAGCTGTTCCCAGGAACCGGGAATCCGTTCTCAGGAACCGGGGAGCTGGTCTCCGGAACCGGGCAGCTGTTCCCCGGTCCGAGTAGTTGTTCCCCGGAACCGGGCAGCCGTTCCCAGGAACCGGGAAGCTGTTCCCAGGAACCGGGAATCTGTTCTCAGGAACCGGGAATCCGTTCTCAGGAAACGGGAACCTGGTCCCCGGAACAGGGCAGTTGTTCCCCGGAACCGGGCAGCTGTTCCCAGGAACCGGGAAGCTGTTCCCAGGAACAGGGCATCTGTTCTCAGGAACCGGGAAACTGGTCCCCTGAACCAGACATCTGGTCCCCGGAACCGGGCAGCTCTTCCCCGGAACTGAGCAGCTGTTCCTTGGAACCGTGTACCTGTCAATAATATTTTCAGTCGCGCTCTGCCCGTAGACAAAACTACGACACGAAGACAGAAGCATAATCGAGAGATAAAATTAAATTTGTCCGCCTGGGGCCACATACTACACTTTGATCCCAACCCGACTGACAGCTTTATCAATGAATGCTGAAGGTTTCCATTGAAAGAAATGGTTCACTTTACCATTACCATTATTGTTTATAATCACAATTTGCTGTATAAGGATCATATATCAAAGTCAATAAAACTTTTCGATGTACTTAAAAATTCATAGATGACACAGGGGAGAAGATAAATTACATGTGTTAGCAAGGCCTGTGATCGGGAGATTGGATGTTTTCAGGTGCGTGGAACCACGTCTTAATTAATGTCGTTCCCATGTCCACCCTGACTCGGGGTATAGCACCTCTCAGGGTCCCAGCTTTGATCAAATAATGAACCCTGAAATCATACTATGAAATACAAGTTATAACAAAAATACCAGTAATACATTTTTATATATAAGGATTGCTGGCAATGCATTTTTATGCTTTGAAATTGCTATTCATATTAAAATTACCAACAATACCAATTTGTAGATAAGCCTAAAATGCGATTTGCAGGTCGGAAACACTAAAGTCAAGCAGACGTGGAATTGTAAATATCTGGGAAGCATTTTGACAGAGGACGGTAAGTGTGCGACACTGAGATCCGTAGACGTATTGGGATGGCCACGGACGCATTCCAAAAGCTGGGCAAAGTATTGCAAGACAGGAGGATTTCTATGGTAACCAGAAAAGAGTACTGAGCTGTTACGTGACATCTGCCTTTCTTTATGGCAGAGAATGTTGGACGATTTCCTCAAAGATTAAGAAGAGACACGAGGCGACAGAGATATGGTTCTACAGAAGGAGGCTAAAGATATCATGGACCGAGCGTGTGAGCAACGATGAGGACGCAAACAAGTAGGAGGGTTATACTTAACATCAGGAAGAAGAAGCTGAAGTTTCAGTGACACATAATGAGAAAAGAGGGCCTGGAGAATCTGATACTCACGGGTCAAATAGAGGGAAAGAGAGACAAGGGAAAACAACGCGTGACATACCTGGCGGACTTAAGCAAGTGGATGACAGAACGTGATCTTGGGGAGGAAGAAGAGAGTAGGAACTTGTTGAGAACTGCAAGGGATAGAGGGAGGTGGAGAGCCATAATCGCCTACGTCCTGAAACGATATGGCACATCAAAAGAAAAAAAAAAT
>CAHIKZ030000621.1:302500-347500 GCA_903632075.3 Acanthosepion pharaonis
TTATTTAGTTATTTTGCTTACTCGTATCGGGATTTTTTTTTCTTTGGACTTGCATATCAAGACACCGAAGGTTTTCCGGACGAGTATAATTTCTTATACTTATAAGATTATTACTATATATATATATATATATATATATATATATATATATATATATATATATATATAAAGATATTAATCATTTCACACCAAGCAAGTTAATAAGGTGACTAAGTCGCAAGGGGTTACTGACTATATGAGAAAAAAATATCCTATCAAAGAGAGAGGACAGGTATTAAGATGACGGAAGATAACGATTGATATTGTACTTAAATTTTTGAAAATTAAAGTTGAAACGGTGGCAAGAAGCCGAGAGGGATTCCACAAGCGAGAAGTGCGAGAAAAGAAACTGTTCACCTACTATCTTAGTTACATATAACCATTTCAACTGTAAATGATGAGACCAATCTGCTATTGAGCTTAAATTCATAAGGGCTATATCCCATAGTGGGAAGTAATATTTTTGCGTAATACAAAAATCTGGGGATAGCGGGGGGGTGGGGGCAGGGGAAGTCTGGTGTTCACCCTGTCTTATCTGCAACTTAGCTAGCAACAGAGCCAAACATATCACAGTATCCCTTACACCAAAACAACGCATTCTTACTTACCATTCTTATTGCAGCTACCATAATACCTCGAAGTTTTTATGTAGTCCTAACTATTTCACATATGTGAAATTTTTTCGGAAGGTGGGGGGATACAAGTAAAAACATTTAAAAAGGAAAACCCAAGGAATATTAACAATGATTACAATAGTAGCATACAGAAATGTTCATAAGAACAATTATTAATGAAGGCATTTATAGAAAAGGCACGGGGAATATAGGTTGCGTTGGTGGTAAAGCGACTGAAGCCGAAATGCCAGGTCAGGGCCAATAACACTGCAGATTTTTCTTTGGATTTTATCAAGAATCTCTCTCTCTCTCTCTCTCTCTCTCTATATATATATATATATATATATATATATATATATATGTGAGTGTGTATGAGTATTCAGAAAGAAAGTGAGAGATAGCGAAAGTGAAACAAGTATAAAGAAAGAAACGAAAGAAAAATGTATGTGGTTAAATGGTGCATCCTGTCTTTTTATATTATATCATCTTATATGTTAGAATATTACATTATGCGATATCCAGTAATGACGTTTTTTGTTTTTTTTTTTGTTTTTTTTTTTTTTTTTTTTTTTTTTTGTGACTACGCGTAGACACCGGCACAATGCACAAGGTGAAAAATATGTCTGATATTATTTTCTTATCCTAGATCTGCGAGTGAGAAATCAAATTTGGGTGCGAAAGAATTAGATAAATTTACTTAACACTCTCAGGGAATGTCATTTTCAATTATAGCAAGAAACAGATAAAATCGGTTGAAACTAAACAAAACCACAAATAGCTAACAAGGAGCAGCGTTATAACTTTATGATAGATAGATATATACATACATACATACATACATACATACATACATACATACATTACATACATACATTACATACATACATTACATACATACATATGTGACAGAGAAAGAAGAATTAGCAATTATAAACAGACGTGGGTAGATTACAATAATTAGACATAGAAAGAAAGATATAGGCATAGATAGATAGATAGATAGATAGATAGATAGATAGATAGATAGATAGATAGATAGATAGATAGATAGATGTGATATTAAGAAAGAAAGAAAGAAAAAAGAAAGAAAGAAAGAAAGAAAGAAAGAAAGAAAGAAAGAATTGGTTAAAATATTTTCCTTGGCTAAAGTAAAAGAATGAGAAATCAGCAAATATTCATATTGGAAGAAACATACAGATAGATAGATAGATAGATAGATAGATAGATAGATAGATAGATGTGATATTAAGAAAGAAAGAAAGAATTGGTTAAAAATAGTTTCCTTGTCGAAAATAAAAGAATGAGGAATCAACAAATAAAAGCGCCAATTCTAGATTTCAACAACTTCACATAGATAGATAGATAGATAGATAGATAGATAGATAGATAGATAGATAGATAGATGTACAAATATTGGCAAATTTTGATAAATTTCTGAATCTGGTCTAAAAGTCTTAGTAATCATGCTCTTTTTTGATTCAGCAGAATACATTTAGATTTCTGCTCATGCTTTTTTTTATAATTGAACCCAAGTCGTTCATTATTCTATCTATGATAAGATGCAAACTGTTCTCCGAATTTTTTGTTTATTTTTTTGACGCTGTCAGAAATTTTCCACTCAGATATTAAATGACAAAGTTTTCCTCATTATTCTTGTACAATCTTTAATTTTCCAGATTTCAATGATGCTGTCATCTCTATAGTCTCGATTCTTCCACGAATATTCCTTTTCTTAACTCTTTCGGTTATTCCGTGCCGTTCCAAATCTTCCACTAACAACGGATGGCGTACACAACTACCACATTTATGTTATATAATTGCTTCAGTTTTTTGGGTGTTTTTATTTTCAGGGGGAGTTCTATAAATTTATATATACTTATATCAACCAGTTTAAAATTTTCATTCATCATCATCATTATTATTATTATTATTATTATTATTATTATTATATAAGACTCCACCCTCTTCTTAGACGTTTTGGCCGGTTAATGGTGGTCATTATCTGAGCGTTTGCCACAACACTGCAGCGACAAAGTACCTAGAAAAGTGGGCAAAAACAAAGACAATGAACCAAATGAAGAAACGATAGCAAGATAAACCTCTTCGTGGTTAATACTAAGCCATTGCCATCAAAGCTGATGTAGAAATGTGGGTAACATCGTATTGTATGTTTTTGAATGCGTACTTACAGAATAATCAGGGGTGCACAGAATGAAAATGTTGTTGAGGAGAGAGAATGTTTGTTGAATCACCGGAAGAAGATTTCTGGCGTGAAAGTAAGTTCATGGAAAGAAAACGTCATTTCTGGATATCGCATAATATAATATTCTAAGATGATATAATATAAAAAGACAGGATGCATCATTTGACCGCATACGGTGTATTTGCACAAAACCCCCAAGAGGAGGCGATTGCGAAAACATGGGGATGAAGCCAAAGTCATGAACTGCGCAGCGCAGGAGAAGGCTTCAAGAAAAAATTGCAGCATATACACTATTGATACCGCATCTAAATTACACTTGTACACTTACAGGATCTGCAGGAAAGCAACCGAAAGTGGCTGCTGGCTGCACATATCCGACAAAAAAGTGTACAGACGTCACTATGACAAATTTGTTGGCTTTCTTCGTTATTATTATTATTATTATTAATATTATTATTATTATTTCTTTGATTTCTGGCGTTTACACATTTCTTTCCGGGTCCCGCCCAGGGACCTAAGGTTAGAAATGGCGTCATGACACTTTCCACTGACAGAAAAAAAATTTAAATTACATAGATAAAGCCCTTCGTAACGTGTGGGCTGTACATGTCAGAAGAATTTTTTGTATCTCTTTGAGGCATGGACTTCCAGGAATCCCTTCAATTAGTCTACTGGAATCTTTCCAACCAATCCTAGGGCTCCAACTACAACAGCTACAACAGGGATTGTTGATGTTCCCTTATGCCACATTTTTGAGATTATTATTATTATTATTATTATTATTAAGTCCAGAAATAGCATCATGTCATTTATTTATAAAAAAAATAACAAAAAAAAAACCTAAAAGCATACACATATTACATTGACAAAACCTTCGTAAGATGTGAGCTGTACTTGTAAAAACAGTTTTTTTTTGTATTTCTTTAAAGTATGAACTACCAAGGATCACTTCAATGAGTCTCTCAGAACCTTTTCCAATCAAAGAGAGGAATCCAAAAACAACTGGAATTATTGATGTCCTCGTGTGCCACATATTTTAGATTTCCACTTCACTATCATTGTATTTTCAAAGTTTTTAACATCTTCAAATTACATTACAGTCTGTAGGAATTACCTTGTCAATTCTGTTTTTTGTGGTCTGTGATCGATATATCTAGGTGATTAGCATTGATTGGTCTGTATGTGTGTATTGTAAAGTCCAATAAAATTGTAACAGGTTCTATGTCTATAATCGGTCTGGGTGGATTTCATACCAATTTGTGGCAGTTTCCTCCCCAAAAATGTTGCAGATTTTCCAGTGCAGATATTTCCCACCCCATCATACCGCATTTTATATTCGGTGAAAGCTACGTAGCAACCTGATACAATGTGGTCAATTGTTTCTGGATATTCATCACGGAATCTGCATTTTAGGTTAACACAAAGTTTTCGGTCTGTTTGCTTGGTAATTTCTAGTTAACTAACATTGGTCCTGTTATGTCGGAAACCTACCACCCCTCTTGAAGATGAACTTGTCTGCGTCTGTGAACAAAGACTTTAAATAGTGCATGTCAGTTGACAGGGGGAAGATAGATAGACAGAGAAGTTCTTAGCTGAGCTAGTTATTGACTACTCAGGCGATTTCTGTACCTTTTTACCAACCTATTAAAACCCTTTTTATTGTTACGTGTTATTTGGCGTTTGTCTCTACTAACCCCTAATCAACATCATAACAGGTTCTGTCAGCAAGAATAAAGGAACAAAATTAGTATTATTATTTCTTTTTGATTGTCTCTTTTTATTTTTCTAAGGTAAATGGATGTTTTTTTTTTCTATGGAAGGTATTGAATGAATTCTCTCTAAGTATGTTATCAATACCCTTTAATACTTACTTTTAAATATTACATAAAGATGGATTGTCTGGAATTTTATTAACGTTCTTCATAGTTATTTCAAAATTTCCTGCTTCTCGTTTAATAATATTTTTAATGACGTATTTTTGCAATCTTTTTTTTATTATTTCTTGATCTTTATATTCAGAATCCATCAAATTCTTTCTCAGAAAAATTGTAACAGGCATGAAAAGTAAGAATTTTAACAGGCATGAAACGTAAGAGTGTCGAATTAGTATGTAACATCAGTCCTCCTATATGTCAGTGACTTGAGACAACAGAGATGTGGCTCTCTAAAAGGATGCTGAACATGCGACAAACGAGGAAGTTGTAAGACAAATAGAAACAAAGAAACGCTTATAGTAAGAACCGAAAAAAGACATTTGAAATTTCTAGATCACATAATTAGGAAAAAATTTGGGGATATATCTAATCCAATAAATAGCAGAACAGGAAGTGAGAGAGATAGTGAAAAGATAAATATTACTATCAGGAACAAAGGATAGGAAGTTGTTGAGAGCAATAAACGGCCACGTCTTTAGAGGACACAGCACACAGATGCCGTTCTTTCACATCTTTTATTATTAGATCTAGTCTACAGTTTTAATTATGTTTTTATTATTATACGAAGTTTGGCTGAAAAGTTCAAAGGCCGACCAAGATAATCACATGGAAAATAACTAATTGAGGTTTATTTTTCATCATATTCCCCTCCCTTGTAGTTCAGACTTCTTCTATCGGTGTTGGAGTGGTTGATCCCCAAGAGTGTTCATTCTTCTAGTCGAAAAGGTCAGCAGCAGCAGCAGATATGACGTCAAGATGATTTTTTTTTCATGTTGGGGAACAGATGATAGTCAAATCAGGAGAATAGGTAGAGTGATCAACCACGTCAATGCCACAGTGATGAACAACAACCATTGAAACCAATGACTTGTGTGCTGGAGCATTGACCGGAGGAAACAAGATTCATTTAGTCAGATTTCCTGGGCATTTGCTCTTGATAGCCTTTCGTAAGAGCTTCAAAAAGGTTGCATAGTACTCGCCAAAAAAAACAAAAAACAAAACAATGCCTTTTGCACCCGAAAAAAGAAAACTGAGGCCATCAGCTCTCCTGCGAATCAAACGACTATCGCTTTCTTTAGAGCAGGTGAAGAGTGGGGGGGTCCATTGTATGGATTTTTCTCTCAGTCGCTGGCTCAAAGTGATGAACCTAAAACTCAATCAGGGTTAAGAAACGTTCAAGAAAACTATTGCCTGGAACAATGTCAGATTTTGACGTGATGTAATCAGCCTGGTGCGCTTTTGAACAGGTATCAGAAGACGTGTCACCCACCGAGCAGAAACCTTCGTCATTGGGCAGAATATCCTCAACTCCCTCATAGGATATGCTAATAGTACTGGTTATTTGATTTATAGTCAGTCATCTGTCATCCGTCACCATGTGGTGAAAACGATCAATGTTTTCCAGGGTGGTGGCATTTGCAGGACGTCCAGAGATCGGGTCATCTTCAAGGTTTTCCCTTCCCCTTCTAAACTCCTAAACTCAGCTGCCCACATTGGCATTTTAACAAAGCTAGAGCTTGATCCCATATGTAGTATCCATGTCAGCATGAATGTCATTGTGGGCTAAGCTCTTATTCTATAGGTACTTCATAACACCACGATGCGCTACGACTTACATTCCTAGTCTTTTAAAACTGTTGTTAATTTACATGGAAATATTCAATACAGTTATTAATAACATGAGGTAAAATTTATACATGCGAGATTTTACAGCTCTATCAACATTCTTTGTAGTCAGCCTGAGTTTTTAGCCCTCTAATTATAATTATATATAAAGTTTCCTAGGAATAAATACATATATATATATATATATATATATATATATATATATATATATATATATATATATATAATTAAAGAATATCAAATACTTAAAATCCCATAGGTAATATCGTTTATTTCGTGAGAGCTCGAAAAAGTAGCTGTCAATCGGAATACCTACAAACAAATCAATGATTTGTTTGTAGGCATTGAAGATTGAGAGCTGCCTTTTTGAGCTCTCATGAAATAAAAAAAAGTATTACCTATGGGATTTTAAGTATTTGATATATATTCTTTAATTAATAATAATTTTGCTCTGCCTTTTGATTTAGAGCTACACCGGATTACCATATTGTATCATTATATATATATATATATATAGTGTGTGTGTGTGTGTGTGTGTAAACTTGGTTAAGTTGGCATCACTATCTTAAACAATGATATTGCTTACAACCCACCTAGCGTTTAAATATCTTACTAAAGAAACTCTGACTCCCAACCTGTATTCACAAGCCTCTCGACCCCTGGCAATTATGCTCCCAAACACCGACACATATATAGAGATGTACAGTGGCATAGCGTCTAAGGGACATGCCTAACAGGCTACAATTATACAACGGACAAGCAAATAAGTAGTTCTGGACAGGATATTTACTGTAATCCATCTTAATTCACCAAGACAAAACATATATATTAACATCTCCACTCAGTTGAGATCAGAATCCATGTGAGGCATGGCTGATATAGTATAAGGACAACATTATTATTATTCTTAGTAGTAGTAGTAGTAGTAGTATTGTAGTAATAGTAGTATGTTAAATTTTATCTGACGCAAAAATAAAAACACGTTAACATATTTGGGACAATATACTGCTATATTTCTGTCCATCTCCTATATTCCTCTTTCTATCCTAAACTCTCTCTCTCTCTCTCTCCCCTCTCTCTTTCTCTCTCGCTATATACTTCTATCTTTCTGTCAATCTTCTATATTTTTCTGTCTATCTTAACCTCTCTCCCTCTTCCTTTCTAGTTTTCTAACTCTATTTCTTTCTTTCTCGGTCTCTCTTTCTCTCTCTCTCTCTCTCTCTCTCTCTCTCTCTCTCTCTCTCTCTGCCTCTTTCTCTATATCTATCCTATTTGATATATCTTTTTCAAACCCAGTCTCTCCCCCGAGCTCACCATCACTCTCTCTCTCTGCTTCTAACCTATTTTCTTACCCCTTATCGCTCCATCTTTATTTCGATTTTCTCCTCTGTACGACTACACAGCCCACTAACGCGTTTGCTCTTTCTACCACTATTTAGTTCATGCTTTTTATTATCTATAACATGCTCTTTCTTTCAGACTCCTTCCATCTCAACTCTCTCTCTCTCTCTCTCTCTCTCTCTCTCTCTCTCTCTCTCTCTCTCTCTCTCTCTCAACCTATCCATTTCAATTTCATCCTATCTTTCTAACCTACTCGGTTCTTTCTTTCTTTCTATTTATTCATTTCACTTTCTTCTTATCTTTCTAACATGCGCCTTTCTTTTTTCTTTCATTCTTTTTTTCTTTCTTTCTTTTTTCTTTCTTTCTTTTTTTCTTTCTTTCTTTCTTTCTTTCTACATCTCTCATTATCTCTATCGTAATATATTCGTTTCTATCTATCTATCTATCTATCTATCTATCTATCTATCTCCCCTCGCTTGCTAGCTCTTTATTTTTGGTTGCTTCTGTCTACATCTATCTATCCCTTCATCTCTCTCTCTCTCTCTCTCTCTCTCTCTCTCTCTCTCTCTCTATCTATCTATCTATCTATCTAGCTCCTTCTTTCGGAATTCTCTACTCTGCCTAAATTTTGCAATCCTTCTTTCTATCTCCTGAACTCGTTCATTCTTTTGGACTCCTCCCCTGTCCTTGCCTCTCCTTTTATGTTTTTCACACCCTCTTTCTTACGGACTCCTTCCATCTCTCTACCTTTACCTATCCTTCTCTCTCTCACACTCTCTTTCTCTCTCTATCTCTTCTGCCCTCACCTTTTTTTCTTTGCTTCTTCCTCCTAACTCCCTCTCTCTCTCTGTCTCTCTCTCTCTGTATCTCTCTCTCTCTTCCTTTCCTTCTCTCTTTCTCTCCAAGTAAGGACCAATTTGATTCAATAAGAAAATCATTGGCAGTGAATAATTTCCAGAATGTCTACCAGGAAAATAATTTGCTATTTTACTGATATAACCAGGCCGAAATTGGAAGCCTGCTGAAAAACTGAAGTCGAAGTGTACAAAACAGTGTTGTGATGATATAACCAGAACGCCCAAGTTCTCCAAGCAATCTAATTGTTTTTCTTACGCACGATGTGAATAAAGATAGCTTTAATTTCATTGTTTCACGATCGCATTCAGAATGCAGGCGTTATCGAATTCACTTGCTTGGTATCGTTCGAATCCAAAAAAGGGGGAACTTTTTTTTCACTATGGCGTTAGATAATATTACATTATATAAATGGCAGGAGAAAAAGAAAGAATTGTAGATTAGAATATTTTTTTCTTTGCGATCTTTTTCTGCTGCAGAAAGAGCGAGTACGACTTTCTTGTACTTGCATATGTATAACGTTGCACAAATATGCAAATAACGTCATGTTGGCAGAAACATAGCCGAAAGTAATATATATATATATATATATATATATATATATATATATATATGGAGAGAGAAAGACCATATATATATATATATATATATATATATATATATATATATATATATATATATATATATATATATATATATGTATGTATAACATGTATGCTCACAAAATTATATACACACAATATTCTACAGTCCATTTGTTTAAACCTCGTTTATTCCAATTCACCGGCAAATTAAATCAATTAGAAAAGAAATAAGCCCTTGAAAACTAATATTCCTTCTATCAGGCGACGGCCCTAATAATGTACCTACACACATACACAAACAAACAAAAACACACACACACATATCTATATCTATCTATCTATCTATATATATATATATATATATATATATATATATATATATATATATATATATATATATATATATAATACCAAAATATAATTTGTAGCGATTATTCCAAAGAGCACAATATATGATACAGAGCAAATTATAAGAATATTTAGGGAAAAAAACCCTCAAAAATACATAGTCAGTAAATAAATCTTTTTAGTGAATATAAGCATATTCATCTCATCAGAATGATCTGAGGAGATTAATATGCTTATTTTCACCAAAATAAATTTAATAAACTCTCTTTTATTTGTGGTTTAGTAACTTTTTCAAATACCTTTTTTTTACGTGGGACATGTAACAATTACAAAAGCCTGAACCGATTGGTTTCCCATACAAACGGCATTAGTTTAAATGTGGATATTACAATTATATTTTTATATAGATGAATTCTGTCGGAATTTCTGGGATGATGAGTTATCATTATCTACATTATTTACATGCAGATTATTGTCCTTATCGTTGTTGTATTTATCACAACGTATCTTTCGTTGTGCCTCCCAATCCTCATCCGGTGTATATCGAGCCGTATAATTATATGTTGGTTACTCGAATCTACATAGATTTGAAGAAGCCCATAGGGCACAACTACCAAAACCTTATAACAACAAAAAAGATGAAGACGATAGTCCATATATAAATAATGTAAATTATATGCATATATATATATATATATATATATATATATATATATATATATATATATATATATATATGTATACTAAAATAGTCCTAAGGAGCCAGGCAAACCTACCTAGGTTTCACCTAAGCGGATCTTCAGGGTAAAGCCGGCTAAAAAGAAAAATAACGGAACAGTATTTATTGATAAAAATCAAATAAACTCATAACCACGTGAGAAAAAAATAAATAAATAAAACAAGAACAAAAAAGGGTATGTTATTTTATTGCTAAGCCAATAACAAGACACCCCCCTCTATTCTAATAACCAGCCTTTACTATTACTACACCTACTAAGAATTTCCGATTTTTGGTTTAATAAACTTTTAGGTTCCTTATGGGTAGCAATAGCTTTTTCCTCCATACATAGTGAATAAAATGTATCACCTACCTTATATTTATAACATCTTTTTTTTTTTATATTTCCCATTTCAAAACGGGGATCATTGTTCTTCTTGTTTAATCTCCCATATATATGTGGACAGCGTGGTACTATGTTTATAGGTTTCGTGATTGAAATTACTGAGGTGATTGTAATAACGTTTTTTGAAACTGCTCTGGGTGGATCCTATGTAAACTTTAGGGTTCTTATCAGTATTATTCAATTTATTTCTATGTATTTTGACTTGGTAGACCACGTACTCTTGTTAGTACCTGTCCTCGAGAGGGCAGACATCTTTATTTCTGCAATTACACTGTGGTTTGTCTTTGATTTTTTCCTATTATACTTACTAATTAAGTTAGTCAAGTTAGGCATACAAATGTAACTTAGTTTAAGGTAGATTTAGTGAAAATTGTATGTAATATATTTGTCTGTGGGAAGTTCTTTTTAAGTAATTTGAAAAACATTTTACCTATATTAGTTTTAACTTCTAAATTATATGGGTGGGAATTAAACCATAATATTTTTCTAGTTCTGTTTTTGTGTTTACATTGCATTTTAGGGGTTTTATTCGTGTCGTGGTTATCGTTTTATTTGATTTTATCAATAAATACTGTTCCGTTATTTTCTTTTATAGCCGGCTTTACCCTGAAGGTACGTTTAGATGAAACATGGGTAGCTTTGCCTGGCACCTTAGTATTATTTTCGTTCATCGCTCTACTTGACATATATGAGCACTCTACGTTTTTGTCTTTTGACTCGTTTTTTTTTTGTTTGTTTTTTGTTTTTTTCCTTTGGACTTGGTGCTTAAGCACTTGACGATTGTTTCGTCTTGTTTAATGTTCTTGGATCTTTCGTTTTTTATTTCCAATTTTTTCCTCGGGTACCGATTTATTCTACTGCAAGTTGAGTTATCCGAGATTTTCCAAACGAGCACTATCATTTATATATATATATTTCTAGCAAAATCTTTGACATCTCCTAGCTTTTAGCTACATCTAAATGGATAAACGCTTCGACGTTTGCCGGTTTCTTTTTTGGCCTGGACATCTAGACTGTCGCATTAAATGTATTTATATATGAATAGCTGAATATATTCTCATAAGATCTATCAACAAGACCTACCAAAATGGCGAAGGAAGCCTCCTAAGAGTAAAAGACTGTCTGCCATCTTTTTACTTAGAAGCACACTGTTAATGCAGAAGGAAATTATCTTGCTTCTGTTTGTCATTAAATTCTCGTTGTGGATATTTAGATAGTCGTATGGAAGTAGGACAAGTTATGCGGTGATAGATATGTTGAGACCTGATGATAATACTGCGGTTGGGCTTCTTGTCTAGTCGCTACACCATACCCATCCAGCGTTGTCTATGTTGTTAAGGTTTCAAGGTCATTAAGTGTGCATGGATTTTCAAGACTGGGGCAAATTAAAACATGTTTCATACTTTGTGATTGCATTAGCATTTGGGATCAACATCGGTACCAAATACATATTCCTGAGAGTTGCTTCTAAAGCGACCAACAGCTATTCAGAGACGATTTAGGCAGGACTGGTAGTCTCAGACATCACTGGAGTCGACGGGTAGGGGTAAGACTGAGGGAGAGCTTTTGTTCTACGTTGCTAAGCTGGATGTATCACAGGGACCTACTGGGAGCTAGCGATGAAATACACCTATATGACCCTTCAGCGGTTGGGATGAAGGGTCATATAGGTACACTTTCTTTATCCCGCGGTGATAAATTTAAGGATAGCGTTTTTTTTTTTTCGGATAAAACTGTACAATCAATATTATTATATGTTCATTATATTATCTCCAAACATAATAACTAATGGATTTGAAGGAAACTTAGTTAATCTTAAGATAAAGATTATCACAATCAACTTTAAATCACTGAAAGATATAATCAAAGGAAATTCAATAAACATTAACATTTCTTAAGCATTACTTTTGTTTGCAAGTCAATAACACCGAATCTATTCTCATTTAAAGAGTGGATACATTTTCTGAACATCCAGTATATATATATATATATATATATATATATATATATATATATATATATATATATATGAAGAAAAATATACCCGCAGGATTTTGAATCCGTCTGCCAGGAAAAGCCAACTAACTGCGGGTATATTTTTCTTCATACTGTCGGATCTATATCCATATATTTGCTTATATATATATATATATATATATATATATATATATATATATATATATATTGTAATGATAATGTTAATATTAGCTGTTTCCCTACAAGGAAACATTTGACATTCATTGACCGAGTAGCTTTCGGTTGAAATTCATAAAATCTTTCTCATAAAATATTTTTCAAGAAAATAGGTTTCCAAGTCTAGTATTTGTTATCACTCTTTCCAGTAGTGATGGGGGTTTCCTTCCTAGCCTTCTGTTCGAAGTAGTGTGGAATGTCAACATCTTGATTATGTCATTATTTTCTCTTTGAGTTACATCTGTTTTCCATTTTATTTGTTACTGCAGTTGATCGTCCTCAAGTGATGTGGTTTCTGTTATTTAGTACCGTACCTTGTTTGTGAAACTGTAGGGCCAGTTCATAGTGCTCAAAGAAGGATGATTTCTGCCAAGACCCTCTGGCTTTACTCGCTTAAAAACCTTTTTCAACCATTGATAATAGAAAGCAGTTGTATGCAGCTGAGAGTTTAAATATTTGTGAACTGGCTTGGCGTCATGCATGTCATCCATATGAAAGTCCTGATCCTACAGGATTTTCAGGTTGATGTTTTGCGGTGTACGAATGTAACTTGTACGAATGCAAGATAAATGCAATAAAAAGCTTTATCACAGTAAATACGTCCCTTTACAAATGCGTCCCTGGATAATTGTCTACCTCTGATAATTTTTTTAAGTTAACATTTTTTTAAAGAGTTTTTTCATTGTTATACTAGAACATACCTGTATTTACATTAGTCGGACTATTGTACTCATCTTTGTCGCCATATTTGTCACAACGTTTCAGCCGTTGTACGCTCCGGCATTCTTCAGGTGGTTGGAATTTCGAACTGAACCCTTTATTTCGATCACTGGGGTAGACTGTTCTGGTTCCACGTGCCATGTTTGATGGATGTCAGTTATCAGTTATCTCCTGCTAATTTTCCCTCTGAAAGTTCTCCACTGCCTTAACCAGGTATTGAACTCACCTTCTTTGGGTCTGTCACTGGATCTAACCAACGCCTTTATCCACTGTGCCACGTGGCCTTGAGAACATACCTATTCTATTGTAAATAGACTCTCCCACATATAATAAGTAGTAGTAGTAGTAGCAGTCACCAGGGGCTCAGTGAGTTGGTCTGAGTTCAGTCTGAAGTCGGACGACCAGCTGACCGGTTGAACTCTCTGCCTTCGGGCGGGGAGGAACCTGAAGGAGGCTACGCCGAAGAGCGGATTCTCTTTCAGGGAGGTAAACCGACCCTGAACCCGTTTATACGGGCATATTTTTGGCCTAGCCCACGGGCTCGGAGATCCCACGTTAAACCGACCTTGTGCCACATAATGCCCTCGTGGGGAGGGGACTAAATATCCTCAGTGAGTTGGTGAGTCAGTCGATGTCGGACATTAAAGTATCAACCACCACAACTAGATTACTGCCTCATTAACTATTATTTCAAGTTCCTAACGTTTTGTACGTCGAACCCTTTAGGACCGACTTAGTGAAATACAAGCCTCCACTGTGAAACTACTCTATAACATTATTATAGAAATTTACACACACATAACTTAAATTACTCTAAACAACTGGATAGGCAGTTACCATGAATAAAAGTAAAGAGAAAAATTTCTTTTTTAAAGCAAGAGAAAACTAAGCTAGCTGTTTCAGTTCACCCCAGCAATTCGTACCACAAACATCTACTAGATTCTTGATTTTATAGATCATATTTTTATTTGGAACGCTTAGCTAAATTCCGAAAATCAAACAAATATCAAATATTTTTGGACGGGGAAAATTACAGCTACCACTGTCATAAGAAAAAAGCCAATGAAAAAACATACTGGCAATGTCTAGAGCAATCTTGTAACACTGTTAATATGTTATTGCATTTTAAACATGAATAAACTTTTAATCTTTATTTTTTATTTTATGCCGTTTATTTCTTTTTAAAATTAGATTATGGCTTATGCTTTTTTTAAGTTACCATTTTTTAAGAGTGTTTTAACATAGAAATTTGCACACCCATAACTTTAATTACTCTAAACAAGCAGAAAGGTAGTTACCATAAATAAGAAAAAAGACAGAAAAAATTATTTTTTAAAGCAAGAGAAAAACTAAACTAGCTGCTTCAATTCACTACAGCAGTGCGTACCACAAACATCTGAATAGATTCTTGATTTTACGGATCATATTTTTATTTGGAACCCATAGCTAACTTCCGAAAGTCAAACACTGGTGGGAAAATATTTGTGGACGGGGAAAATTATATCTACTATCACGAGAAAAACGCCGATGAAACAAAAACATACTGGCGATGTGTAGAGTGATCTTCCAACAGTGTTAATCTGTCATTTTATTGTAAACAAAAAGAAAAATTTTAATTTTTTCTATATTATTCCTTTTATTCCATTTTTTTAATGCATGATTATGCCCTATGCTTTTGTCAAACTTTATGGTAATTGCTTTTAAAAGCTTCAAAAATATCAGAGGTACGCAATTATCCAGGCACCCAATTGTCTGGTAGGCAAATGTCCGATAATGTTTTTCACTTTGTCATACATCTTTCCTCCAAAATTATTCTTGATATATATATATATATATATATATATATATATATATATATATATATATATATATATATATATATTTCATTGAGTCCTAGAAGAAACCTCAACACAATGCAGAAAGCACTGGACGGCCGTTTCGTCCTACATTTGAGACTCATCAGCAGTGCGCACCCGCTACCGAGAATTGAAACCCTGACAGTTAGGTTATCAGAAAAACGTCATACCAACCGTACAAACGGGCCTCGGTGACGAAGAGGTAACGAACTAGACTCGATATGGCGCCGCTCGATCAATTATTCCGTTGTGGAACTCATCCGAGTTTCTCCTTACCCATAGGACTGTAACCCCACGAGACACGACTACTATCACCAAGCCGCTCCATCCAGAGCATTTAAAGCCGGTTCAAGCAAGGATATACAAGTGATAGGAATTATTAGCAGGATTTTGAGATTATTATAATTAAGTAATTCATTGCGTCTAGAAGAAACCTCAACAGGTAGCGGAATTATACAGTTGGTATCAAGTTTCTGGATTCTGTTGAGGTTTCTTCTAGACTCGATGAATTACTTAATTATAATTATCTCAAATTCTCTCTTAAATTTTATCACTTATATATATATATATATATATATATATATATATATATATATATATATATAGGGGTTAGACAAAATGTAATGTGTTCGCTAAATATAACAGTTTTCAATTCCGACATTTCCGGGTATTGTTAAACATCAAGCTCCGCATTTAATCCTTTACCTTGTTTTTCCACTTAACTAAATCATTATTTATGTTCAGGTAAAAGAGTTAGATACTAAAACGTGCGACCTGTTAAATTTTCAAAGAGGACAAATATTTGGAGCTCGATTAGCAGGAGCATCTCTGACCAAAACTTAGGAATTATTGAATGTATCATGAGCTGTAGTTTCCACGGTTATCACAGCTTACACAAAACAAGGCAAAATATCAATGAGTGATACCGGACGAAAAACAAAGTTAACCGAAAGCTACTGATGAGCTTTAAGACGAATTGTGGCAAGAATTCATTAAACTACTGCAGCAAAAAAGACATCAGAAATCAGTACTCATCTAAGTAATACAGTTCTACATGCAGAGTATTCGGGAAGGCTGCGATTCCTAAACCTCTGATCAAAAAGTCGAACGCCAAGTTGAGAAAAGAATGGTGTGATGATCGCAAAAATTTGACACTCGAGGAATAGAAAAAAGCTATTTGATCTGATGAGTCATGTTATTTTCTACAAAAGGGCGGCTCTTAACAAGTTCCTTCTCACTGCTTCCTCCCCTAGACCACGTTCTGTCATTCACTTGCATAAACCCGCCATATATTTCACGCGTTTTTTTCCATTGTCTCTTTTTCCCTCTATGTGACCCGTGAGTATTCGATTCTCTAGGCCCGCCTTCCTCATTATGTGCCCCAGGAACCTCAGCTGCCTCTTCCTGATGTTAAGTAAAAGCCTCCTCGTTGTTTTCAACCTCTCTAAGATATCATCCTTACTCACACGCTCAGTCCATGATATCCTTGGTATACTTCTGTAGATCCACATCTCCGTCGACTCGAGTCTCTTCTTCATCGTTACTAGTCATTAAATAAATGTAGTCAGGTCTTCAGATTTTTGTGTGTATATATATATATATATATATATATATATTAAGACATTTTTTATGTTTATACGTTCTTTTTATAGATACAAGTATTTAAGTAAATGCTCTGTTTATAATAAACAGTATTAACAACATTTACTGGTCTGAATGTCCGGGAAATTTTCATAGAAAATATGCGTCCTCCGGCAGGAATCGAACCTGTATCCTCTACGGAACTGTCATATAGCCTGACGTGCTTTTTACCGATTTAGCTACAATTCTCCATGATTTTTTCTCGTACATTCATATCTGATCGATGCGTATATATATATATATATATATATATATATATATATATATATATATATATATATATATATATATATATATATATATATATATATATATGTAAAACGAACAACGACTAACACCAGTTGTTATATTGTCACACTATTGATCTTAGGAAAGGCATGATGCTTTTCTCTTTCTGCTTTCTACACTTGCCATATCGCTTTACAAGATGAGATATGGCTTATTATTTACTCTAACCAGTTTTAGATAACCAATTGCTTTGGTGAAAGTAAATGCAGGCATATAGACAGTACCCTCTCCCATTCCAGCGCCAAGGTTGATATGTCCAATCGACACACACAGTCAGACACACAAGCATATGACATCTTCATCACTGCTTTATTCAAATTGTACCACGATGTCATAAGATTTTCTCACGTGTGTGACAAAGTTGATCAAGACGTACGTGAGACGTCGTTCTCCAATATGGCTCATATCACAAAGTCAATATGATTTATGTCATGCAGTAATATAGGTCAAATTGAGCTTTTAAAAATCTATGGAAATGTCTCTTCCGCAAGTTCTGCGAAATATATGCTGCGTGTCCGAGAGCTCCGTCTTGAGTGAAGATATAAAAATTTCCAAAATTTTCATCTCTCTCTTATATTTTCTGGTAAAGTCTGCTATTCGCTTCCACTCTTTCTTCAGTGAACACCAAATGCTATCTCGAAACATCAGATTCAACAGGAAGCAACCCATGGCACCAGAAATGTGTTCTGGAACGTTTGAAAATGTTTCCTGATGAAGTGGGGTGGACCCTATCGTTTTAAGTAGTTGCTCCCAGCCTCCATAGCGAAAATTTCTCGTCGGGACCAACGAAGATTTTCTCCGGGATACGCTGTATCCTCTTTAAAAAATGTCTTCTCTATGCCAAGCCGTTTTGTTTAGCGATACATTAGATTAGCTGTCTTCAATGAATCATATATGGTTTTCGCCAAAAATCCCCTTTCACATTCCGCTATCTGAAATATTTTGCCAGATTCCTCATTCTTTACATTATTCGAACTAGTGGCCTCATCTTTGTCGCCATATTCATTACAACATTTCGGCCGTTGTACGCTCCGGCCTTCTTCACGTGGTTGGAATGTCGAACTGAACCCTTTATTTCAAAAACACATGACACCATGGATAAAGGCGTTAGTTAGATCCAATGACAGGATCCAAGTTCCGGTTAAGGCAGTGGAGAAGGGAATTAAAAGGAGATAACTGATAACTGACATCCATTAAACATGGCACTTGGAAGTAGAATCGTCTACCCCTGCGAGCGAAATAAACGGTTCAGTTCGACATTCCAACCTGAAGAAGGCCGGAACGTACAACGGCCGAAAAGTTGTAAAAAAATATGGCGACAAAGATTGTAAGCTCCGGCCTTCTTCAGGTGGTTGGAATGTCGAAGTAAACCTTTTATTTCGCTCGCAGGGGTAGACTGTTCAAGTTCCACGTGCCATGTCTAATGAAAATGTTGTGATAAATATGGCAACAAACATGAGGACGGCAGTCCGAACGATGTAAATAGTGTACATGATACCTCATCTCAGAAATTTCTCATGCTTCTTAGTGAATTTCTCTTCACCCTTTTCTTGGCGTTTTCTCTCCTGATAGGAACTGAACAGTTACTTCCTGGAATTGTGTTTGGCAATGTTCTTGGCTCCTCTTTAAACATTTTCAAAAAAAAAAAAATAGTTTGCTTTTTTTTCTGCAAACATTCAACTGTTTTATCGCCTCACAATTCTTCATACCAGTCATTTTCGATACAAAAATTTGATCACATTTTAGTGCGGCCGCCATATTTGATTAAACTGCAAACCATAAGACACAAGAATGTTAGGATGGCTTATGCAAATAGATATGTCTCAATGTATGTTTAAATAATGTTTGAATATTGCGTAAATATTGATGCCGCACGGGATATCTAAACACTCATATGCATATACACACACATATATATATATATATATATATATATATATATATATATATATATATATATATATATTCATCAATTATTCACACAAAACAAATGCAAATAATATACAAAAATAAGAACTAATGCAGCAGAAATTTATAGAAACAAGGATCTTTTCATTCATAACAGTTTCGGAGGTTTTTGTATATTATTTGAATTGTATGCGACGATGGATTTCTCGCCAATTAAATCATTAACCTTTGCATTTGTTTTTGTGTGAATAATTCATGAATTTATAAATTGATTGCACGTTTATCGAATATATATATATATATATATATATATATATATATATATGTGTGTGTGTGTGTGTGTGTGTGTGTGTGTGTGTGTGCGTCTCTCTGTTTGTGTATCTGTTCGAGGATTAATGAAAGCTTTTCATGCAGGGTACTTTTTATGCCTGTTTATATTTTTTTAAATTTCGAGATGAGCATCCTGCCAAGAACTTTTTATCATGCCTCGCATATATATATATATATATATATATATAAAAGTGAACATAGAAGTCAACACTTAGGCCTGACGATTGCATCTAGCATGAAACAGACTGTCGCCTCTAAGTGTTGACTTCTATGTTCACTTTTATATTTACACACGCTCTATCTCTGATATTGAGCACTTTATCCCATAAATATAGCACATCTTAAGACTATATTTCTTCATATATATATATATATATATATAGAGAGAGAGAGAGAGAGAGAGAGAGAGTACGCTCTATCTCTGATATTGAGCATTTTATCCCATAAATATAACATACTTTAAAACTATATTTCTTCATATATATATGTGTGTGTGTGTTTGTGTGTGTGTGTGTGTGCGTGTTTGTGTGTGTGTGTTTGTGTGTGTGTGTGTTTGTGTGTGTTTGTGTGTATGTGTGCATATGCATTCATGTATGTATGGTCTGATGCTTCTGTTATACATTTATACATCCTTGATAAATTTCAAAGACGAATCAGCAATATCATTGGTCCTGATATGACGTCTTATCTTCGGTCACTTTCCCACCGCAGTAAAGTTGCTTCCCTGTGCCTTTTTTTTTATAAGTACTTTCAGGTTAATTGTTCACATAAACTATTCGCTATCGTACCTAGACTTTATGAATTTTATGCGCAGTACTAGATTGGCAGCTAGGTCTCATCAATTTACGGTTGAATTAACTAAATGTAACCGTAAGTTCTATGTTAACGGTTTCTTCTCTCGCACTTCACGCTTGTAGAACACTCTTCCGGTTCCTTGCTTTCCAGTTAATTTTGGTCTCCAAAAATGCAAAAGTAATGTCAATCATTATCTACTGGCTTCCGGATTAATATTCTATTTTTCTCGCTATGTTAGTGTTTTTACACCAATAAGAATGTGGTCTAATGAAGGCAAAAATATTTATATGTACAGGGCAGATATTTATGTTTTTCAAATACTGCACTTTGTCAATGCACTTAATTCTAAGATGAACTGCAATCAAATGAATTGAACATTACCCACTGAAATATTAATTTCAAAAGTCACTTAATATCTTATCTCTCTGACTGCGGAGTTACTGATAACCTGCCCACATAGATAGATAGATAAATAGATAGATAGATAGATAGATAGATAGATAGATAGATAGATAGATAGATATTAACAGACTGAGATAGATAGATAGATAGATAGATAGATAGATAGATAGATAGATAGATAGATGTACATGAGCGCTTGTTTGGATTTAGGCTCTAATTTTAGACCCCGGTCATGCGGTCTTTTATCAACTTGTGTGCATCGCCCAAATAATCTTCTCACTAAAGACTGATTTGTGAATTTAACTCTTGACAACCGGACCGAATTACGACATCAATCCTATCGCTTATATCAGTTATATGTATTTATATATATATATGGAGGGAAGCAGTGAGCTTGAAAATATTTAAGGGTAAGGAGAGGTCCAAAACAGAGACTATTAACCGAGAATGGAGAATAGATGATAGATAAAACGCGATCGATGCAACCCTTTGAAAGTCGTTGGAGAGTTCTCATTTATACGGTTGACGTCGATGACTTTGTAGATTGAGGAGCGAATGTAATTCCCAAGCAACAAAAGAAACTTGCAAATGGCGAAGCGTTTATCCATTTAGATGTAGCTCAATCTAGATGTCAAAGATTTTCCTAGAAAAATAATTCTACACGGGACATAAAAACAAAGCATAGGAAAAAAAAACTATCTTCATAATATCGATGACTTCCAATGGCGATGAGCTGAACATAACGATATTATCGGACATCTGAAAACGAAATCTGGTCGTCAGGAAGAAGATACATGTCGCATTAGTGACGTAAGTATGACATTGAAGAACTGACAATGGCAGTTAATGGCTTTAAGGTAAAGCAGGTCTTGATCAACTTCTCCATTCAAATTTACACCTCAAAGGTGTAAAGTGTCATGTACTCTAAATCACTTTCCTGTTAAATGATCCAAAAAGAGATAAAACTCTTAAATTGAAAATTACTCACAACTGCAACAATTTGACGAAATAAATATTTAACTATTTGACATTATATCAATAAGTTGAGAAGTTTGCTATTTCAATTTGATTGCTTATTTAATTCCATTGGTCAAAATTGGTGAAAATAATTATGTATAGAGGAGCACTTATTTATTGTTGCCTGGCTCTCATAACTACAATAGGGATATAATATACGTCCGTATCCTATAAAATCAAAATGTTGCTTCCGGTACTATCTAAGATTAGTGTACAATATAAGATTAGTGTACTATCTGTGTATACTTTGAAAAGAGTTACACATAATATATATCACCTAAATTCGAGTCCTGTCGGAGGGCGCATATTTTTCCCTTATATGATTTCGGGGATATTCAGGCCGGTAGACGAAATTAAATAAACATAATGTTTAATAAATAAACGGAACGTCTATTCAAATACGAGTATCTAATAAAAATAAAGTTTACGTAAAAAAATTGGAAAGATTAATGAAAAAATTCTATCCCCCTTTCTTTATATATATATATATATATATATATATATATATATATATATATATATATATAAAGAAAGGATAGAATTTTTTTCATTTTTATATATATATATATATATATATATATATATATATATATATATATATAAAAAGAAAGGGGATAGAATTTTTTTCATTAATCTTTCCAATTTTTTTTACGTAAACTTTATTTTATTTATATATATATATATAATTTAAATAAAAACAGACCACTTTAAGGTTCCATGTAATAAATTATTTTACCACAGCCCTTTTAAAGAACTGCGGATCATCAGACTTTACTTCCAAACAAAACATGAAAAGAAAATTTACACATTTTTGACGGGCCGTATTAAACATATGTAAATTAACGAAGTGAGGAAGTGAGGGGGGAGAAAGAAGACATGAGTGATATTTGGACGATCCTATTTTGAAAATAAATAAATAATTGTTATAATTCTTTTTCTATCCTTTGCAAATGATTCAAATTTTAGTATCTTATTATGGATGATAACGACTACCAGTTGTCAAAATTTCAGCTTTTCACAGTTGTTATTTCTAACAAATATTAGGTTTTAAAATTTTGACCCTTAGTTTTGGACGCTACTGCATATATATATATAGATAGAGAGAGAGAAAGAGAGAGAGGGGAAGTTATAGAAATTCATATGAAACTGGTTAAACCCGTATGAACATTTCTATTAACCCCCACCGATACATTCATAATACCCTCACTTTTCTCCTCCTCCCCTTTCTTCTTTTTCTTCTTCTTCTCATTCCTCCTTTGCATCCTTCTCCCTTTCTATTACACCCAACGCCGTGCGTTTGCTTATTTTTTCAAATAATATAGCGTCCATTGCATTGTATTTTTGTATATCTCTTTTAAAATAAAGCGTTGAAAGGTCAATTGATAAAAATCGCGTGAGGATAGTTTTGAACCAAGGTAGTGTAATCAATTGATCTCCTAATTTATATATATTACAATGAATCATTCATACAAAAAGTAAATTACTAATGTTAATGATATAAAATGGCGAAATCCTTTCGCTACCTAAATTTTAAAGATGCATTAACCCACTAATCACTCGATGAATGTTATGACCTTGTTTTTTAAAATTATAAACTGTATTAGGTCTTCCTTAAATATGCAAGTAGTTTCGACGGTTCTTCCAGTCATCATCAGGCATGGAAACTCTTTTGTTTTTGCTAAAATTCAGGTAGCATCCGAGGTAGCATCCGAGACGAAAAAATTAAATGCAAAACCATGTTTTTTTTGTTTTTTTTATAACGAATACAAACCTGTGGAGCGTGCAGTCGGAAGGCTAAGGTTGAATTTTGAAAATTCACAATTTTTGTATGAATGATTCATTATAATATAAATTAAACTGCACCACATATATATATATATATATATATATATATATATATATATATATATATATATATATTGTGTATATTTTGACAGCGTATTTTCATTGAGACATGTTTCATTGAATAATTTAGACAAGTTTTAAAATTGAAAACCAGCCTTAATAAAATTATGAATACTGCATAAATGTTTTAAAATGTTTCCAGTGGGTAGTTAATAATATCATTGTTTCTAACAATAGTTCTTAATACTTATTTTTTAAACTCTCAAAAATCTCATAACTTAGTTCCCCCCGTTGAGATGTTACTCAAGAAAACCACACTAAACTCAGCGTTCTTATCATTAGTACAATTTAAACTTTCAGATGAACACATTAATTAGTTGGTGCTCGATTAGCAGGAGCACTTGTGACCAAAACGTTTAAATTGTTGAATGTGTCGCGAGCTGTAGTGGCCACGGTTATACGAGCTTACACAAAACAAGGTAAAATATCAGAAGCAAAGAATATTAATAGACGGAAACCAAAGTTGACCGGAAGAGACCGACGAGCTTCAAAATGAATTGTGGCAAAAATCATAAAATTATTGAAGCAGGAGTGACGTCGGAACCCATTAATCCCTAATCCAGTTCCTACATGCACAGTTTGTCGGAAGATCCACAAATCTGATATCTACGGATGAGCAGCGATTGCTAAACCTCTGATCACAAAGTCGAACGCCAAGTTGCGAAATAATTTTTTTTAATTTTCACATAACTTGGACACTCGAGAATGGAAAAACAGTTATTTGGTCTGATGAGTCTTCTTTCACGTTATTTTCTACAAAAGGGCGCGTTTATGGCTGAAGAACACCGCATGATGCCTAATGATTTGGATTGCATAGTCCTGACAGTCAAATATGGAGGTTACCTCAGTAATAATTTGGGTGGCATTTTCCTGTTATTTTTCTGGTCCTATCACTCTGAATGACAGAATTACTGCAGATAAATATCTCGACATTCTCAATAACAATGTCCTTACAATGGCTGCCATATTGTTGCCAGAAAGTGCCATATGCCAAGATGATAATACACATTTTAAGTGAACTCATGGATTGATGAGCATCATAACGTAATTAAACATCTTCCATGGCCAGCACAATCACCAGGTCTCAATATAATTGAACCATTATGGGGAGTTCTAAAGCAGAGCGGAAGGAACAAGTTTCCTTCTCTCCCATCGTCGCTGAAACAACTTACTGAGCTTTTGATTGAAGAATGGAAGAAAATTCAACTGGAAACAATTCAAAACTTGTTTGATTCCATTCCACGTAGACTCCAAGACTTATTAATCAATATATATTGGTTTCGAGATGTCTCATTGAATTTATTTCTATATATACGTTTGATACAAGGACCTCTCGTTGATTGTATTTTAAGCAAGCTCTAAAAACATTTTCTACCATGTCATTACTCATATTTTGCTGTCTTCATATTTTACTGTCGTCATATTTTGCTGCCTTCATATTTTGCTGTTGTCATGTTTTGCTGTCAAAATCATTTTGCACTGATTCTGGAGGGTGCCACATTTTCAATATTTGTCAGTGCAAACAGTGCTTTAGATTTAAACTTTTTTCAGTTTTCGAGAAGTTACCTTTTTATTTTCTTCAAACGACAAGTTATAATGAATTTCTAATAATAATTTAGATGTAGTACAAGCCCAAAGGTACGGAGCACCCAGTGAGGATCAAACTCACTTTTGCTTCTTTTATGTGCCGTGTTCCTCCAGGAGGTAGGCGATCATTGTCCACCACATCTTCCTGTCCCTTGTAGCTTTTAATGCGTTTTGTTATTTCTCCCAAACCCTGTTCTGTCATCCATTTGCACAAGCCCATCCAGTATGTTACCGCTGCTTTCCTCTGTCCCTCATTCCCTCAACCTGTCCCGTGAGGATCAGGTTTTCCAAGCCTTTCTTCCTCATTACGTGCCTCATAAATTTCAGCTGCCATTTTCTCTAAAACATCATTGTTGCTTATATGTTCGGTCCACGGTATTCTCAGCATGTTAATCTTAATTGAACCAGCGTAATTAGCTTGCTAAACATTACACCACATTGAAGTGCCCCATTAATGATTTACTAAGCGTCGCTTTATTTTGGCATGAGGACACCCAGTAGGGATTGAACACGCTACTCAGCCATAATTGATGTAGCGAGACAAACTCACTTTTCACAACACTACATCGGAGTTATCATCACGTGACAAGTTATGACTGCCATTGTTAAGGTTAAAATACTTACGTTTTACAGTTTTGTCTTTCTTTCTTTCTCTCTCACTCTCCCTCTCTTACTGTATCTATCTATCTATCTATCTATCTCTCTCTCTCTCTCTATATATATATATATATATATATATATATGTGTGTGTGTGTGTGTGTGCGTATGTGTGTGCGTGTGTCTGATTAAATAAATTACAGACATTGTGTCTTTAAAATTTTTAATAAAATCCGTTCATACTCACGAATAACCTTCTGTATATTGAGGTTAAACTACGAGAGAAATGAGCAATAGCTATTTAAATCTCTTCAGTTTTCATTTCCCAAATACTTTCAGGGGTGCAAGTTGTACAAAACTGTATGTTGTTCATTATTACAAGTATTTATGCAAAGTTTTGTTTTGTTATCCATTACCGGAGTTTTTTTTTTTTTAGTTTTTAGTTTTATTTTTTTCATTATGCTTTAAATGCAAAACCGTTGACAATGTGTTGAGCGTACATTAGAACGTGAAAAAATTATCCATTATGGAATTTTTTTTTCATGTTATGATGTCATGGTCATGCGCGCATTAAAGCATCAGAAAACTGTTCCTTTATAGGCATTTCAGAACATTACTTCAGTATTCATAGTTAATTCTGTTTAGTGCTGGCGTTAATTTTTTTAAAAGCATAATGAAAAAAATTACGTTAATGGATAACAGCGCACTACTTTGTATAAATACTTATACTAATGAACAACATATAGTTTTGTACTAATTGCACCACTGAAGATGATCTTTGAAGAAGATCGAAAGTACTTGAGAAATAAAAATAAAAGAAATTTAAACAGCTATAGCACATTTCTCTCAATACACGGAAGGCTATTCGTATGTATGAACGGATTTTGTTAAAAATTAGCTGACATAATGTTTGAAATGTATGTAATCACACATGACTAAAATAGAATTTGCTACCTAAATACACACACTCATATATCTTACTTATTATAAAACCCAAGTTGTGTGTCTGTCTGTCTGTTCATTTATATATGGGATCGGATTTCCTTCATTTTTCAATCGATTTCAACAAAACTTCACAGGACTACGTACAATTACACGGCGGTGGTTCTGACAGCGCCAAAAATTGGAAAAACACAATTGTTTTTGCATGAAATCAATTTTAAAGCACGGGTAAGGGCCATTCATGCAGAGTTTTCGCAGTCTTTGGACGATGTTTTGTTACCGAGCCACCAAAACAAAGAAAATGGTCCAGTTTCTGATAGCACTAACGCTTGACTATCTAACAAGTACCAAATTGTTTGCAAGGGAACCATAAACGGGGGTACCAAGGGACAGGATTTAGCCCTCTGAACACACATTCACTAGTACAGTATGTACAGTTTTGATTTGATTCAAATGAAATTTACGACACTCTTGCGGCTTACTATTGACTTTATGTGTGTCAAATTTCAGAATTTTTCGGCAAAAATAACCGTAGCTGGATGCGGATCAATCTTTTTTGTAACTTCCTTACACACACAGCTGCTTACAATCTAGTCTACGTGTCGAAACCGAGACTGCTGCAAGCCCATTGGTCTCTTTCACAGAGCTTGACCTTGCCACCTGTCCAATCATCGCGCAGGATTTCTTACACGTTATAGCACCCGCGTGATCGCGCGTCAGCTTATGTGTAAGTGCGCTCAAGGTCAACCACCTCTATTTCGGGACTCGGGCGTGCTTTCACACTTATGCGTTTATTGTTGCCCGCGTGCACACACTTGGCTTACTTTATTCGCCTACTTCGGACACTGCAAGTTGTTGATTACGTGTTCTAGCTGCTTTTTTGTTTTATAGTTCCAACCCAACCCCACACACGTTAGCCAATTGTACTAAAAACCCATTTGCTTTTGGATTTGCCCTTGGTTTACCTTTCCATTTTTTGTTTTGAGTTCCGCTTTAGTAACATCTGAACTCATTTAACTGGGTGTTATCCTTTTTGTGTCTACGTTAGCAGTGCACGTTTTTTCGTTTTGGATTTGTCGAAATCTCTTTTTAAGCTTTACCCTCATTGACGTTTTTACTGTTTGGATGCCACCTAAAAGGAGGAAATTTTTGGGACGGCTCACGGAAGCTGCCTCCGCTGCTAGAGCAGCGAGAGCGAGTGAAACCCCTGAACAGACTTCTTTGCGCCTTTCACGGATGGCCCCGAGCTCAGCTGCTCGCTTATCTACGGAAAGCGCCGCTGCGCGGACTGAAAGGTTAACTTCAGCGGCTTCAACCATGTCCGCACGCCGCATCAGGCTTGCATTTGAAGAACGTTTACTTCAGAATTCACAGGACGCAGTCCGCGTGGCTAGGTTGAGGGTTTCACTGTCCCCAGCACAGAAAACCCTTCGTCGTTTGCGGGTTGCCAACGCCAAAGCTTGCGCCAGGGGTTTAGAAAGCCCCGAAAAAACAACTTCACGTCATCTTAGGAATATTAGGGCTACAGCCGCCTCTAGAGCTTCGTAACAACCCCAAGAAACCGCTCATTGTCGCTTTAGAAATACCCTATCCACCGCGTCTGACAGAGCCCTAGATAGCTCTGCACAAACCACTGTTCGTCGCGTTAGAAATGCTCGCTCTACTGCGTCTGCCAGAGCCCTAGAAAGCTCTGCACAAATCACTGTTCGTCGCGTTAGAAATGCCCATTCTACTGCGTCTGCCAGGGAAGCAGAAAACCCTGATGTACGCCGACAACGGCTCGAAAACATAAGCCAACTTCGAGATTCTTTGAATGGCGTAACTTCGCCGTCTGCGTCATTTTGGTCAAATGCCGCATACAATTATGACTGCACTATCAACTATTCCGCTAGGAGAGACGTACAAATAGGGGCCATGGATAAAGTTTGCACTTTTTGCAACGCAAAAAAGTGGGCCGACGAGCAACCTGGGCTTTGTTGCTCTGGGGACAAAATCAAACTCCCTTCTTTAGACGAACCTCCCCAACCGCTTAGAGACCTCCTTCTGGGTACAACTTCGGAGTCAACGCATTTTCTTGAAGCAATACGGAAGTACAACAGTTGCTTCCAGATGACGTCTTTTGGTGCGAAGGTTATTAGTGATGGATGCCTACTTTCAAAGTGCAAGGCCAGGTTTACCACTTAATGGGATCATTCTTGGCTGATCAGGGAGAGCCACCTCAGTTCCTACAAATTTACTTTCTCGCAGACTACAACGAGCAGGTTGATGCGCGTCTCGGCATTCTGCCTAGCGATATTTCCATCGGTCCCCGTAGAGACATTCTGTTCCATCTACAAGACATGCTTCATAAAACTAACAGTTACATCCGAAGCTTAAAGTTTGCGTTGCAAAACAACTCTTCGCCCTCTTTCGGCGTTGTCATCGATGCAGAAAGACGGCCTCACGGTGAGCATGAGCGTCGCTTCAATGCTCCTGCATGTAATGAAGTCGCCGCAGTCATCCACGGTGAGGAGCATAACAGCCGTGACATTGTCATAAGGTACCGGGGCTGTGGTCTGCGCCGCATCAGTGAAACCCAGCGTTCATATGACTGTCTCCAGTACCCCCACTTCTTTTTCCATACGGAAGCGATGTGTACCACTTCAAAATCCCAATATACCAGGCAAGTAGCGATTCCATGTCTACCTCAAAGACGGCCTCCCGTAGGGCTTACTACGCCTACATGTTTATGGTGAGGGTGGGTGAATTTAACCACTTGCACAAGTGCCGTAAACTATTTCTTCAATTCGCTGTTGACATGGCTGCAAAAATGGAGTCGGAGAGGTTAGGATTCATCAAGTTAAACGAATCCAAACTTAGAACTGACTCCTACATTCACCTTCGTGATGGTCTGCGTTCTGATGGTGACCCACGCAATCTCGGCAAACCGTGCATTTTGCCTTCCTCTTATACTGGTGGCCCTCGATACATGCATGAAAGCACACAAGACGCAATGACCTATGTCCGTTATTACGGGAGGCCTGCTTTGTTCACGTGCAATCTGGAATAGGTTGAAATCACACGCGAACTTTTTCCAAGTCAGCAGTACTCATAGCGCCCTGACCTAATTGCCCGCGTTTTCCGGTTACAGCTGTGTAAGCTTAAGGATTTAATCCTTAAAGGTCAAGTCTTCGGACGCGTTAAGTGTCATATGTATACAGTGGAATGGTAGAAACGCGGTTTGCCTCGTGCCCGCATTCTGCTGTGGCTCAACGATAAGGTTGATGCAAACAAAATAGACGATTTTATTTCTGCTGAAATTCCGGATCCTGCGCTCGATCCTGCGCTCCACGAAATCATTAAAAACAATACACGGCCCCTGTGGCGCGAATTACGAAAAAAGGTCATGTTGTTCAAGTGGCCCCACTTGCGCAAAGGGTTACCCCCGTAAGTTTATAACACAAACGCAGACTGCGACGGATGGTTACCCACTGTACAGACGTAGAAGCTCCGCTGATGGCGGCAGAACTGTGACAGTTAAGGGGAACACTCTGGACAATCGTTCGGTGTTGCCTTATTGCCCGCTGCTGTCCAAGACTTTTGGAGCCCACATAAACGTTGAATACTGCCACTCGGTTAAGTCAATAAAGTACATCTGCAAGTACGTTTATAAAGGCAGCGGTGCTGCCATTTTTGGTATCCGTCGCGACAATTGCTACCTCAGCAGTAGGGAGGACTTTTGGCAAATTTTCTGATTCCCCATACACCAAACGGCTCCTGCCATTGTGCAGCTTGCTGTTCACTTAGAAAATGGACTAGAGGATGTACTTCACCGAACAAAACGCGCAGCAGGTTGCGGAAAACCCTAATGACAAAACCCTAACGGCTTTCTTTAAATTATGCTCAACAGATGCTTTTGCCAAAACATTGATATACCCCCAAGTCCCGTCTTACTACGTGTGCTCAAACAATCGGTGGGTTCGGCGAAAGGCTGGCGACCCTGTCGAGGGTTATCCCGATGTAAAGTGTAACTCTTGCCTTGGACGCGTTTATATTGTGCCAAACCAGCCAGCAGGAGTGCTTTTACCTCCGTCTTCTACTTCATGAAATTGCTGGGCCAACAAGTTTCACAGATATTCGCACTGTCAACGGCATAGAGTGCCAGTCTTATAGAGAGGCATTCCTTCCGTTTGGGATTGCTTGAAGACGACTCCCAATGGGATGCAGCCATGGCGTAGGGTGAACTTCTCAGAACGCCATCACGGCTTCGAACGCTGTTCGTCATTTTGCGATGCGAACTAAGCCATCCTCTGTCGCTCTGGCTAAAGTACAGAAAATCCATGTCAGAGGATGTGCTGTTCTCCGTTCAGCGTAACAGCCCAGGAGTTGAATGCGGTTTCACTGACTTCATATTTAACAGAGCGCTGGTGGCCCTAGAAGATGTTGTTTTCGAACTGGGAGGTGCCTCTTTACTAGCTTACGGTTTACCACCACCGCTCAGAGACGGTTTTGACACTGTACCAACTGAATTATTGCGGGAAACATCCTACTCCATCGAGGGGATGAACGCATACATTACCAAAAACGAGCCCAAACTTCTACCTGATCAGAGGGTTGCTTTCACTACAATAACAGACAGGGCAAACGGCTCCAGTGGAGGTATATACATTTTAGATGCGCCAGGAGGAACTGGCAAAACTTTTGTTACCAAATTAGTCCTGGCAGAGGTACGGCGTCGTGGGGAGAACGCTATTGCGGTCGCATCTTCCGGGATTGCTGCAACGTTGTGTAAAAAATCTAAAAACACACGACAAGTACGGCGACCCCGGTCGGTTTTCATAAGCTCTCAGCCGTGATGTTGACTTCGACTGAAAAGAAGGCACTTCTCCATTGCAATTGATGCGCTCGGCTGTACGGCGACCCCGGTCCGGTTTCATGAGCTCTCAGCCGTGATGTTGACTGCGACTGAAGAGAAGGCACGTTTTCATTGCAATTGAGGCGCTCGGCCGTACGGCGACCCCGGACCGGTTCCATGAGCTCTCAGCGAGATGTTGACTGCGACTGAAGAGATGGCACTTCTCCATTGCAATTACGATGTTCGGCCTTACGGCTACCCCCGTTGCGGTTTTAAGGGCTCTCAGCCGCGATGTAGATAGTGACAGATCAGAATAAAGTAAGTTATATCACAGAAATTTTCTTACCATGACACCCGTCACCGTTCGCTCTTCTCCTGGTTTTACGGTTCTGCTTTGTGGTCGTGGCAGCGACGTCTTTTGGGCATAAGAGGCGTCTTTTAGTTAGACAAGCGGTTTGTTTGTGATTGCGCACGGCACATACTTTATGTCTATGGCTTCCTCACGGCACGTTTTCCCTTCAATCCCTATGTATGTTGCAACTGAATCGTGGTTTCCTGACTACTTACCACAAGTGCTTCCAGTAATGCTTAACAATCTAATTGGTTAAAGCAGTAACTGCTGCCAGCTTTTACTCACAGATGTCTTGGTAATGGCAAATGACTGATACTAGAACGGCTTTCCGTTACTTCCTTCGATATCTTCGAATACTTGGGCCTGCAGGATGTCTGCTTAAACTTTGTGTGCATTGCGTTTCATCGTTTTGTAGAAACTTAGTTCCTGTCGACTTACAAAGCACATTTTCAAAGCATCAGCCGTCCACAACTCTTACTGTTACATCCCTGGTTCTACTGCTATATATATATATATATATATATATATATATATATATATATATATATATATATACCTAGTGAGCCAGACAAACCTACCTAGGTTTCACCTAAACGGATCGTCAGGGAAACTTCCCTAACGATCCGTTTAGGTGAAACCTAGGTAGGTTTGTCTGGCTCACTAGGTGTATCTAGGTCTGCTCTACGGTTGTATTGAGCTCTTTTGTTAGTTAGTTGTTACTCGTATCGGGGTTTTTCTTTGGGCTTCAGACCTGCATCTGTGCGATTTTTTTGTCGGCAGAAGTTCATGTTTGTAGCTCTTTCTTTTTTAAAAACTTTTTTTCCCTCGAGATTGATTTGATTAGCAAATCAAAAATTCGAGGGTTTTTCCAAACGAGTCTAATTATCTATATATATATATATATATATATATATATATATATATATATATATATATATATATATTTAGAAAATTTATAACTTAAACATGTTATAAAAATCACTAAATAAATAGCCATTTTGTTTCAACACTGGTGTCTTATCAAGTGATGGTGTTGAATGCAAAACAAACCTTGGATTTGTTTTGCATTCAACATCATCCTCTATATCTAGTCTACTTTGTATTGAGCACTCTTTTAAGAATAGTAATTGTTGTTTATTGAATTCATTCCGTATACACCAATTATATACTTATATATATATATATATATATATATATATATATATATATATATATATATATATATATATGTGTGTGTGTGTGTGTGAGTGTGTGTATTTCTTTTGATGTTAATGCCAATTTTAACAATAAATATCAGTTTTTCTTGGATCTTTCTGTTCTTGAATCTCTTTACAAATACGCCTTTCCTATTCACAACTATCAACAATGCTTTTAAGAATAAGTCTTTGATATTTATTCAATGTTTTACGCCTCCTCTGTGTCACTTCGACATCAGACAGAACGTTTATATCCACTATCCAAGTCTGGTCTCCTGGGTTCGATTGGTTGATCCTTGTGAATCACAGATACATATTATTTTAAGGCTTTCATCTAAAGTGTACTCATAACATTTGCCTTTATGATAGAAATAAATAAAGCTGCATAATGCGCAGCAAATAAATATCCCCATTCGTTTTGCCTCTTTTTTTTTTTTTCCTCTAATAATTTTATTATATTCACATTCTCACGCATATAGTAACAGACATTTCCCGCTGGAAAACAATTTATAACAAGTTACTCAATACGCCAACCACATTCCATTACGTTCCAAGAGATATTAATGCATTATTACCATTAAGCGAGGGAACATTACAGCAGTAAAGGGTTGCTGCGGTACAAATACACGAAGCACGATATGCCCATTATGACACCCGGTCTGATACGGGTACACTAGTTACATACACCACAGACAAATAGTTTACGGAAAAGCCTGAAATTCTTTTATAGAATACCTTAAAATGTTAAATTGTTGTATTTTTCTATAATGTAAAATTTCAGAAACTAATGTGCAATTTTATTAAGAATGAGCACTTAATCAAAAATAATAAAAATAAAAGGAAAAAATTATCAGACAACTGCATAATATTTTGTTTTCGTCAATAAAACAATCATTAGGTTTAATTACTGCTATACAAACTCTTGGCATTCTTTGGAAGAGTTTTTGCACACCTTCTCAAGCATTCTTCAAGCACTAAAAAAGCTCACTCTCACTCTTTGAATATTCTCTTTAAAACCTCCTATCCAATTCATTCAATAATGATTCAATGGAAGAGAGATCAAGAGAATGCGGACGTCAATATTTTTCCTATATATTTTTTTGACTCGACGTATTTTTGACATATTTTAGAGAGTATTTGTTTAAAGGTGACTTTTCCAGTTATGCATAAAAAAGATGGTATAATATATCTTTGAAAATCGAACGATATTGTTCTTTTTTCATGATTCCCATGACTAGATGCAAATCTCCATTCCTTTTGGTAATTTCAAAAGTTCTAGTGACGTGCTAATGATGAAAACGAAGTTTCTCATGCAAAATATTCATAATTTAACAGAATGCATTGTGCACAGATGAATCCAAATTTGAACTTTTCGGTAGCAAGGGCAACCTAGAGAAAAACTGAAAACTAAATGCAAATATACTGTACTTACTGAAATTTTATCTTTTACTTTTAAAAAAGAAATACAAAAATTTCACATTTTAACGTGTTTTTGTTCGTCAAATGCAAGATCGCTCCAAAATTTTTGCCTGTAGTTTACCCCACAGCAAAAAACTTTCACGTCGTGCCCACTTAGAAAAAAGTCATGTTACCTTGTTTCATCAGTCTCCACTGAGAACATTCCTAAATATCTAGATATGTGATACCCATGTCGGCTTGGCTGCCTTGTTCTTCAAATTTAAAAATGAACTGGCTATAATGATCCTCTTGAAATACCGCTCATGAACAGTGACGCAACATGCGTTAGACACTAACAAACAAACCCAACTCGATGAGGTTAGGCATCTGACAGGTAATTATTTGGTAATGAACGGGATATTCACTGTAGTCCATTTTAATTCATCCACATAAAACATGTACATAATAATGCCTCCAGTCAATTAAGATCAGAAACCGGAAGTAATCCTATTAACCCAGACTGTGTTGAGCGACCGAAAGGGAAACAAAAAGAGAGAGGGGCATGTAGAGCAAATCAGAAGGAGAGAGGTTTACGTAGAGATACAAAAAGAGTGAGCAACGTAGAGAAGGAGAAGAGGCGCTCATCTTAGATAAAGGTAATTGTTTGGAGTGAAGTGGACTAACGATCTGTTGAAGAGAAATTTTTCTCCTTCTTAATAATTCTACTCTTCTTCTTCCTCTTAGTCTTACTTTTCTTCTTTCTCTTCCTCTTCCTTGCATTCTTCTTATTCTTCCTCGCCTTTTTCTTCATCTTCCTCCTCTTCTTACTCCTTCTCCACTTCTTCTTCCTTTTCTTCTTCTCTTTCTAATTTTTCCTCCTCCACCTTCTTCCTCCTCCTCTTCCACCTCTTCTTTATCAGGTTTCTAATTCTCCCAGTACGTTCGGTAAATTTGAAAACACTTAACTAGTAATAATCACAATCGCCACTCCATCATTCTGCATATGTGGTCACTGACAAGGTATTTTATTAGCCTTTTTCTTTCTCAGTCCAACTTCGTTTTCTTACAGGTACAGTTACAATCTCCCGACAGATCATTCATACCTCAATATTGCCTTAAGAACGTCCCACTCATTAGCAAGTTGAAAAGAACAGAAGACAGATACATAGCAGAAGGGAAATTGAAGTAATGGTAGAAAATTTCAATTGAAAAGATAACATTAAAAAAAAACAGGGTAAAATATTAACGGTAATACAAAACTGTCAAATATGTAATGTATTTTCACTATAGTGATGTATTTCATTATATTCATCTCTGCTAGCTTGATTCTTATAGGTATATTATTGTATGCTTAAAGTTTTTTCAATATATTTTAATGTATTGATTGAGAGCCATGATGTTAAAGTAAAACCTAGATTAAGATGTTTGTCGAGAGAAGTTCTCAATACGTAGTCAAGGGTGATAACAAGGAGAAAAAGTTCAAGGAATAAGCCTGAAGGACCTCAGCTTTTATGTCGATGAAGCTACTGTGTCCGTCTGGGGATCGAACCAAAGATTTGGCATTTTTGTATAGCATCCATATAGTAGTTACTTTCTCAGAGACGATTCCATTTGCCGGAAAGATCTTCTCTATTACCCGTCGTTGTACAGAATCGAAGACTTTAATAAGCCACAGTAGATGCGCTGTTAATTTATGCTTTAATAGCTGTTGTGGTAAACCCTCCTACAGTAGAAAAAAAACTCTCCCTCCTCTCATAAATATCAACTGCGAGACTTCCTAAAATGCAGTCGACACGCTGTCTCCTCGATCGCTCGCTATCCTACATTTTATGGAGGGGACGCGGAAATCGAGTCGACAGACGAGTCTGTGCACAACGTCCGTGTCATGGGGGCTGGGAATGCCACACTTGGTGAGCTACAAACTCGCCTCAAGGTTGGCTTTTCTACGCCGCGTATTGACAGGAAATTCGATTATGCCGGGGATTGTTAGGGATGTGTTCCCTTGCCTTACTATCAGAACTCCCCCATCTCGAGGATCGAGCGCCGTCGTAGACCCCGGGATGAATCGGATTTCCTTCACGAGTGTCGGTATGCTTTGACGATCATTCCTCGGTCCAGTGACCTTTCACGGCCTAGGAGGGTGATCTATCGTTTTCTATTGGAGAGGGTCGCGAAGGATTCACTACGTGAGCAGTTCGACATATCGGAGGATGAGTTTCGCTCTTACCAGCGGCGAATTACCTCAGTAACCCTGAGTTTTCGCTTACCTGACGATTGGCTCGGAATCGGCTGCCTCTCCATGACAAGGCCTTCATATGGGGCTTGGCGGATTTGCCAGACTGTGAACGATGTGACCTTGGTTTAGAGGAAACGGCTTCGCACGCCTTCTACAATTACCCCCGGGTCCGTCCCTTATGGGACCATGTCGGCGTGTGACAATGTGTCGCCCCCTTATTCCGGGGTGAAACAAATGGTGTTTCTGACGCTGCTAGCCACGGCCCGAATGGTGATTTGGACGACGCAAAAGGAGGAAGTCTTGCGAGGCAACCGTCTTTCTCATCAGGATCTGATCCGATTCTTTGAGCATCAGAACTGATAGAAAACTCTTGCATTCGACAGTCTTTAGCGAAAGGTGGGTGAATGAGGCGAGCTTCATTCGTTTGAACGGGGCTAGCCTTAATTTTCTCTTTTAGGTTAGCCTACGTCACATCGGGGTGGTTTCCTGTGGAGCCCGCCCCTTGGTTAGGTTAGACAAGCTTTGTGTACCTAGTTAATGTGAGTAAATGTTGATCCTAGCCTGTTCCCGGCAGCCTCTTTGGTTATGATCCAAGCCGAGGTTCCCAACCTCTCCAGTTTGTTTCGTACCACTTTTGAACTCGACTGGTACAGCTTTTTATTTCCCATGTCCGTCTATATTTTCACTTTTCTCACTCCCTTAGCGAGAGAGCTTCTTGATTTTGTGCAATGGGAAGAATACAGCGGTCTCTCATTTTTCAGGGTTGGATGGGACCGACTACCATCAATTATGTTCAGTTCACTTTTGTATCTATGTTTAGTTTGTTTTGGGGTTCATCTCCATCCCCTCTCATATTTCATCATAGATTTTTAAGTATTTATTATCATTAAATTTTTATGACATGGGGCCCTTTTGTAGGTCTCCCTTGAGAGGATGCGGTGTATGAAGGATTGATTGGTGATGGACGAGTTCTTGGGGTGAATGGGCAAATTGTAATGTATGAATGGGTCATGAATCAGATTAGCTAGGTATAGGATAGTTAGTTGAGACCAGCCTCAACTCCTCCCCTTTTTAGGCCTTGTGCTAAAATTATGTATTTTGCATAATAAATCTCGTCGAACTCTCTAGTTTGGAAGAGAGGAACCCAGACGAAGCTTTCCCGAAGGGCAAGGTTTCTTCCCAGAGAGGTAGACAGATCCCGAATCCTCGTGGGGGACTGTTAAATATACAGTCGTTGAGCAGTCTCTGATTGTGTGCCACTTCTGTCGAACTCTCTGCTTTGGCAGAGAGGAACCCGGACGAGGCTTTTCAGAAGGGTAGAGTTTTGGCCGGGGTGGTAGACAGGTCCCAAACCCGCTTATGCGGGTTCTAAGGGAATATTTTTGCCCGAGCCTACGGGCTCGGAGTAACGCACGTTAAACTCGGCCTTGTGCCACATATATTCCTCGTGGGGGGCTGTTAAATATACAGTCGTTGGGCAGCCGAGACGCAGTGTAAGCTGGTCGTTCGGACGGACAGTTCTATCTGCTTATTACTAACACTCTTGCTTTGTATATGTTGTTTCAATACACTTGTTCAACCTCCCTTCGTCTTCCGTGTCTTTCTTTACCGGCCCCTAAACAGGCCACAACAAATAGCTTAGTCGAGTCTAAGTTTGATGGAACCTACGCTGGGATGCTGAAAGATATACTTAACATCTCTTGGAGACAAGATCGAACAAAATCATACTTGTAAGCACCCATCCCTGATATTTCTACAATCTTACACGAGCACAGAATGCGCTTTGATGAATACGGCTGACGAGCAAAACACGCGAGTAATCTACTGCTCTGGCGACTTAGCCATGCAGCAAGACGAGCTGGCCGTCCAGCAACCACCTATATCGACCAGCTATGTTATGACACAGAATGCCACCCTAATCTCCTTGTGACCTTGATGCAGATGCTAGCTCGACTGAATAAAACATAGTATAAATGTATTGATAGATAGCCTTTAACTTAATATGTTTAAATACACTGGAAACTTTGTCCTGGATATGTCTTGTTGAAATGGGGATACGCCTGATAAGCTTTTGAGTCTCTTATGTTGTCAAATACTGTAGTAATTATGTAGTAAATTGTTCTGAAATGACGCCTATTTTTTTCTCTTCATGTGTCCACTTGTCTTTTTTTTATGTCTGTATCAACAGCATTACTTATTTATACTTTCCGAATTATATAATTGTTGAGTACCCCGTTTGTATAAATGTCTCCATTACTTAGCAGAAATGAAAGTTATATATCCGTCCTGGGTATGACGATAAATTATATTCACGTCCTAGGTAAGACGATAAACTACATCCGCGTCCTGGGCCGGGCCTCTGATCAGGAGGTTTTGAGGAGCGTGGAACCACCCCTCAATTGCTGGTGTTCCCATGTCCACCCTGACCGGGGGTGGTAGCACCTGTTATGATCCCAGCTATGAGCTAATAGTTAACACCCACACTGGGGTCAAAACACTATGAAAATGTAAAAATAGGTTTTAATACCAGAAATAATTTGTAAAAAATTATTACCAGCAATACGTTTTTGAAAAAAAAAAAGATATTACCAGCAATACCTTTTCGAAAAAATGATATTACCAGCTATTCATTTTTGAAAAAAAAAGAGAAAGAAAAATGAACATCCTTTCCCTTCCCAACTTGGAGATCTGAAATTGCTAACAAAAATATTTTCTATATCAGGGTCAGGCATAATAGAGGTGTGTAATCACTTGTTATTTTTGTTGGTGGCTTTCGGCGAACAGGATCATCCTTCCCTTTATCACTCATTTCGGGATGCTGGTTTTTATAAGGCATTTACATTTGTGTACTCGTTCGGTTAGAATTCTGTTCCATGTTAAGATGTTATGGATTGCCTTTTTCAGATTGCAATTTTCGCTATATTTTCCTTACACACACACACGTGTGTGTGTGCGTGTGTGTGTGTGTGTAATCACTTTAAACGTTATCGTTTGGGGATACTCGCATATGAGTAGGCACTCCGTTTATCTATTAGACTATATTTATTTAATGTAGTATTTTATATATATATATATATATATATATATATATATATATATATATTATTGCTTTTAAATTACAAATTTCCGATGTCGGAGGACGCATATTTTCTCTGAAATTTCTTGGACATTTAGGCCGGTAAATGCTGTTAATACGTTTTATTATAAACAGAACAATTAATTATTTGTGTCTATATAGATAATTTATAACAATAAAAGATATTAAAATAATTGTCGGACTTAGACCATTTCATATATATATATATATATATATATATATATATATATGAAATGGTCTAAGTCCGACAGTTATTTTAATGATATATATATATATATGTGTGTGTGTGTGTAAAAAATTACCTAGTTGTGCCTATTCATTTTTTATTTTTTTTATATTAAGCATAAAGGGAGAGTGTTTTTTTCTGCTTCCTTTTTTTCTTCACTTTCTTTTTATCTTCTTTCTACGGTCTAGCGACACAAGAATAAGATTCATACTTGAACTGGCTGGTATGTTTCATAGTCTCAGTCTAAAAATCCCAGAAGTTTATCGTTTTTGTTTATTTTTTCAGACAGCTTCTGGTTTGTGCCCGTTTGCATAGTTCCCACTGTATGACTGTACCAACCCTGTCCTGTTTGCTTTTATATTGAAACAACTTATTACAATCGTTTACTGTGTAAAGTAACATCTCATCTATTTGTTCACAAATTGTTAGTTTAATTTTTTTTTTTTTTTTGATTTTGCTTTGCTGCGTCATAGGTGGTCATGACGCATTTACTGTATTTTGAAATTATCAGTTTCTCTATTTAGATACCCTCTGTACGAACATCTTTTCTCTTTTACTGGTTTACTGGTTTTATTTGTCCTTTGGTAATTGTTTCGTTATTATCATTTTTAACAACAGTCACAATTGTAGGATTGGTACTAATCGTAAAATACTATTTTCTTGGATATTTCATTCTTATTTGTTCAATCAGAAATGTCTTTTTTTATCCTAATTTGATTTATGATCATTTTAATTGATAACAGGAGATTTTATTGTATTTAGTTTGCAAGTGTCAAACAGGCATTTGTTTTGGATTGTAAAGAGATCATTTGCAGATGATTTCGCTTAATTAGTAATATTCCATAATGAATGCACCGAGTTAATTGCATTCAAATGCGCTGTCGTAGAAACATCGAATCTAATCAATTAATTGTATGGCTTTGAGCCGTGAAAAGAGGCAAAAACCGAATATTATTGATTATCAGCCAACGAAAACGATGTGAAATCCTGAAGAGAAGAAGAAGAAGGAGAAAAAAAAAGGAAATAAAGTAAAACGCAAACGAATTAGATAAGATTAAAAGTTTATTTCGGTTGAAAAATGCCCCAGGTTATGTTTTGTTATTAATAACGACAATCTTCTTCAAAATACAATCTATTATAAAAACCGAAAATATTCATATATATATATATATATATATATATATATATATAGCCATATCAGAATTTAAATACCGTTTCTCGTAAGATCTCTGAAGTTAAGCAACAACGAGCCTGGTCAGTACCTAGATGGACAGGATTTTGGGAATATCATGTTGGAAAATGTAGAGCAGATTTTGGATTTCAGTAGAGTCCGTTGTCATCATATATATATATAAATAACCTTGGGAAACTTATGAATCCACCTCTTCTATTCCCAGTTAAGACTTGTAGCAGTAAGTCGTTATTAAACCGCAAAAATTATTACAATCTAAAAATTTATATAACTCCCAAAATATTGATAAACCATAAAAAAAACGTATTGGGATATCCAAAGATGTATTCTTAAAGCTAAGCAGGGTATTAAGAGACAGAAAAAATTTTGTTAGAAACAAATAATAGAGTACAAAACTAATATCTGTCGTGTTATAGTGCAGTGAATTCTAGACGATCTCCTCAAAGATGAAGAAAAGGTTTGAAGCAATAGAAATGTGGTTTCTGTCTATATTTCTGAGATGAGGTGTTCTGTACACCTTGATACATGGCACAGTGGATAAAGTCGTTAGATTCTTTGACAGGACCCAAAGACTGTGAGTTCAAAACGCAGTGGAGAACTTCGAGAGGGGAATTAACAGGAGATAACTGATAAATGACATAGCACGTGGAACTAGAACAGTCTACCCCAGTGAGCGAAATAAAGGGTTCAGTTCGATAATTCCAACCACCTGAAGAAGTCCGGAGCGTACAACGGCCGAAACGTTGTAATAAAAAATGGCGACAAAGATGAGGGCAATAGTCCGAATAATGTAAATAGTGAGAAATGTGGTTCTATAGAAGGTTAATGAGCATACGATGGAGTGATCATGTGAGCAACGAGAGAGTTTTAGAGAAAATAAAAACAAAAAGGAAACTTTTACTTAACATCAGGAAGGGAAATTTCTCGGGTATATAATGAGGAGGAAGGGCTGGATTGGAAAATCTGATACTCACAGTACAGATTGAGGGCAAGAGGGCAGAGGAAAACAAAGCATAATGTATTTCATGAGGTTGAGTATATGGATGGTGGAAAAGGCTTTGGGAGAAATAATGAAAAGAAAAAATTTACTAAGAGCTACAAAGACAGGAAATCGAGGAGATCTATGACTGCCTACATAAGAATGGGCGGATTTTAAATCTGAATTAAGTTTAAACGTCTATTTTTTTTCTTTTTCTTTCAGATTTAACAACTTAAGCCTTTGGTAATTTCAACCATGGAAAGATTAACAATAAAACAACGTGTTAAAGTTATCGAAGCCTATTACGAAAATTGATGTTCAAATTTATAAATATACGGCCCAAAGATTCCGCTAGCAAAACTTCACACCAAACACGGACCTTTTGTGGATGCAGTGGCTTCTCAAAAATCTTTCTTCATCATCCCGAATGCGACAATTCTGCTTATTAACGAATACAAGATGAAAATGGGCTTCATCACTAAAGACGATTTTTTGCGAAAAATCGTCATCGCCTTGTCTTTACTCGTGCACCCAATTGACGAATGTAGGGCGCCCCAAATGGTCAGCAGGTTTCAGTTCTTGTGTCAATTGAGTTTTGTAAGTGTGTATAGACGAATCTTTTGTCAAAATTCGATGTAACGTTGTTGCGCGCGTAGACGATTAGAGGTGTCTGGATTTTCGGCCATATATTCGTGCACAGCAGAAATGTTTTCAGCTGAACGGCATAAACGAGCAGGCAATGGTGTCTTCACATCTACTACCGACCAAGTTCGTTTGAATTTACAAATAATTTTTCCAATTGCACTCTCGGTTGGTCGATTATGTTGACCAAAAAAATCGCAAAGTGCGCGAAATGCATTTCTGTTTGAACGTCCATTTTCGTAATAGGCGTCGATAACGATAACTTTAACACGTTGTTTGATTGTTAATCTTTCCATGGTTGAAATTGCCAAACACTTAAGTTGTTAAATCTGAAAGAAAAAGAAAAAAAAATCATTAGACGCTTAAACTTAATTCACATTTAAAATCGGTCCAATTTATTGGAACACCCTATATTTGTGTTTGTATATGCAGTATAACAGTATTAACTATTATTCAAAATTAGTTTTAGCAGGAATTAATGAATGAATGAAGATATATATTCTTATGAAAATGATAAAACGTAACATTTTCTTTACTTGCACTGCTCAGCAGTGGAAATCTCTTCCGGTCTTTTGCTTTCCATACAATCTTAATAATTAAATGAAACGTCAATCACCATTTATTGTCTTCCTGAAACCTGTTCCTTTATTGTCCTTTCTTCACTCCTCCTCATTAAGGTCTACTCGTTGTATTGTGAAGTCAACGAACACTTGTTTGACACTTTTTGTGATGTCAATGAATACTCGTTGTCACTTCCGTAATGCACATGATAGCAGAGGCTTTGCAACCGCAGATACAACTATAGGACGCCGTTGAAAAATGCTAGTATCAGAAGCCTTCGAATAATATAACTTCCTCGATAATACTCGCACGAATAGTAGTAATACGTATAGAGAAATAGTATAGTGAATAGAGTAGAAAAGTGTATAGAGCGAATAGAGTGAACAAGGGTCCGTATAGTTATAGAGGATAGAGTAGAAATGGGGATTTGAATAGTAATAGAGGATAGACTAGAAATGGCGATCGTTGGACGTGACGCTACGTCCCATGTATGCCTTTTCTTCTATGATCACGTGATCCACTTAATTCAATAATGGGATCACCTGTGTTTGCTCACTGGTGATCTAGGTTCAAACTCAACTGTTGGCAGCGACACTTTATTCTTACATAACACTCTCAAACTCTTTTACTCCCTGTGTACTCACACAGGCATTCTCTTTTGATTGCATTCTCCATAACAGTGATTAATAAGTGGCTGCACAAATTATATCCGGCGTTTTATTTATGTAGAGTATCCTTAAATTATACCATGGGGAAATAATCGAAAGGCGTCAGATCAGTAGACGTCGTGGCCATAAAGTTCCGAGAAGTTATCCGGTAAAGTGAAGTTTGGTTAAATCCAAAATAAAATTTAAAAAATCCTGGTTCTTTGTCCATATATATTTTTCCCTGATTAATTTCCCTAAGTTAATCGACATTCTTTGTTTTTTTTTAAAGCAGCAAGGCAATAAAACCACTACGACACAAGTAAGTTACTGAGTGTGAAAGAGTGAAAAAAAGGAGACACATTACTAACGTGCTACAAAAATGAAAGGAAAAGGAATCAGGGACGTCATAGATAACGACTGATATTGCATTTTAACTTTGGAAGATCAAAGTTGACTTGAAAGTGTCGAACTAGGAAAGAGTTTCACAGGCAGTAAGTGTGATAGAAGAAACTGTTAACGTAGAACTTACGGCTACATTTCGCCAAATCAAGTGCAAATTGAGGAGACTTTTTTGCCAATCTAGTACTTCTCTTAAATTCATAAAGTCTAGGTACCATAGCGGAAAGTTCATCAGAAAAATTACCAAGAAAGTAATTATAGAAAAGTCACAGGGAAGCTGCGTTACGGAGATGGGAAAGTGATCGATGCTGAGATGCTATGTCAAGACCAATAACATTGCGAATTTATCTTTGGATTTTATCAAGATTCTCTAAATATATAGCAGGAATACC
>CAHIKZ030000621.1:352500-362500 GCA_903632075.3 Acanthosepion pharaonis
ATATTTTTCATTATTAAGAACGGGATTTTAGGCCCATTTTGGCAGACACTTCCCCGGAAACATAATCGTCGTCAATATAAAACAAAGATGGTGATAAGAATTTTTTTTTTATCAACAGCTAGTATTAAGCAATCAATTAGTCAATAGTCATATAAAGGGGTGAAAAATTTTTAAGAAATATCTTCCTAGTCCAGCAGTAGTTTCCCCTAGTCAGGGGAAACTACTGCCTGACTAAAAACACATTTAGTAATACAATTTTTCAATCCCCCCCTTATATGACGATTCTATTTCTGGGGAGGTGTTAGCCGAAAGACGCCTAAAATCCTGTTCTTAAACGAGATATTTTGTATCTATTTTAATAATAAAAAATATGATCCTTGTCCTTAAAGTTACACACACACACACACACACACACACACACACACACACACACACACACACACATATATATATATATATATATATATATATATATATATATATATATATATATATATCTTGTTCTTAAACGAGATAGTTGATATGGTGATTTTCTTTCGTCGTTCAATGATAATATTATTAAACTTAACAGAAAGGAATTTGCTTAAAATAGACAAAACCTCTCTATATTATTTAATGAAACATGTATTAATGAAAAGATGCTGCCTATACACACACAGAGAATATATATATATATATATATATATATATATATATATATATATATATAAATCCTGTTCTTAAACGAGATACTTTTGTATCTATTTTAATAATAAAAATATGATCCTTGTCCTTAAAGTTATATATATATATATATATATATATATATATATATATATATATATATGCTGTAGCCGGTAGAATAGTTTATCTGGTTCTTTACGTCCTCTTCTAGGCTTTCTTTTATTTAAATTTGGCTTTTTGAATTACCAACAATCCATTTTAACCTAGAATTACTAACAATACATTTGTATAGCAAACGGACAATCAATACATTTTATATTAAATTGAAGAAATTGGATAAATTGACATATTTTTTTAAATTAAAAGAATAAATATTTGCTAAGGAGAAACAAGTTGTCACTCCTCATTGATCGTATAAGATTATATAGTTTAAAAAATGCACATAAGTAATTCTAATTTAATCATGAAATAAAGTCCTACCCTTGAATTAATTATAAAGTTTAAATTTTCATATATATATTTCGGCATTAAATTCCCCATACGGTTTGATATGTCACTAAATAAAAACGACCAACCAAACAACCAAATTCCTAATGCCTTGTACTAAATTAAGTGTAGTAAATGTCTATATTACGTAGTTCAACATTGAACTTTGTTTGCATAAATTAAAATGAATAATTTTCCTAGCAAACTATTTTTCTCAGAGACATTACAAATATACTCCAAAATGGAAAATTACCATGCATTTTGTACCAGATAAAACATTAAGACCGTCTTCTTATGGTGATAAGAATGTTTTAAATTAAGCAGGGATGTCTGTAGACGGCATGTGGAAAAACAAGCAGCTAATTAAAGCTGACAGACGATAAATAAAGTGGCCGTATATTATTGCAGAACAAAGAGGCCAAACGAAAAAAAAAAACACAATAACCACATAGCATGAGTTTAAATTCAGACTCAGAAATAGACTTCCCAGTCGTCGACACAAACAGACACACACACACACATATATATATATATATATATATATATATATATATATATATATATATATTCAGAAGCGAGAGGCTGTTTCATGCTAGACGCAATCGTCTGGGCGCGATTACGTCTAGCATGAGTGGTGACTTCAATGTTCACTTTTATATTTATATTTACATACGCTCTATCTCTGATATTGAGCATTTTAACTCATAAATATAACACACTCTAAAACTATAAATAATATATATATATATATATATATATATATATATATATATATATATATACATCCATATTTATAAAATGGACAAATTTCCTCTTTCTGCAGGTTGGTTCCAGACTCGAGAAACGTATAATACTTTGAGAAATAAAGTAATCTTTTTTTTTTAATTTTCTGTCAGATTAATGTTTTCATCTTTTTTTTTATTATTATCACAATGCTTCGATTCTAATAAGCACGGCCTTCTTCAGACGTCTAATAAACACATATGTTATATTTTCCAAAGCTACAAGAAAGTAGTTACTCTAATGTCAGTAAAACTGTTTTTGATCATATAACTGTTATCTTCTACACTTAGATTTTTGTTTATTCTCTTCTTTCATCAAAAGGTGCTGAAACGTTCATTAAGGTGTTAACGTTAGGGCAAGGTTTTGCTTTGAAGTGTTTACCATATTTTCAAATTACGTTGGTAGATTGTTAAAGAACACGGATAACAAAACCCTGTCACTTGCGTGTCAAATAAATTGTGCTTTTCTTTTTCTTAATCTAGAATTTCCATCTTTACACCCAATGTTTATCTTGCTTCCTCTTCTGTTACTACGATCTAGCTACCAAAATAAGACATTTTATGCCGTTTCATTCTTTTATGTTGCTTCCTTTTGCCAGTGTTGTCTGATAGACGATGCCCTTTCTGTAAATTTTAAAGAGGGAATTTAGACAGATATAAAGTTAAGGCTGCCATATATTGTCTGTACGTCGTGTTTGCATTTTTATTCCACTGGGGTTAAATAAATAAAAATTAAATTAACAGGACAGAATGTTTCCTCTACATAAACGTGTTGATGATCTTTCGTCTTCGATAGAGGTATTTAAGAAACACTGATCACCCCAACCCCACGAAGACTTTTTCCAGCGTCTCTCAGATCGAAGATTTTTGTTGTACTGTTAGATTTTCGACTAAATACAATTTTTCATTAAATATATTTAACTCAGTCAGTTATATGCCATCCGTGATACACGCTTAGGCGATCATAGTATCTTTCGATACATGACTAACGAGATAGATTTTTTCCCCGCAGTAGGTTGCCTATCAAGAAGCCCGAGGCAAACAGAAGGGGCTCCAGACCATATATGGCAGCAATACTGCATGCAGGGGCGAATTGTTGCTTTGTAGATCTGGAGGATCGATTCCGGGGAGAAAAATTTCCTGGCGCAACACAGGGAGCCAACTTTCCTTGCGGTGGACGAAGCAATTGACTCAATGTATTTGTTCCATCTCAGGTCAGCCGTCAACATGTGACCGAGCAGCTACAGAGTTGCCCTAGAGAAGTTCAGCGTCAGACATTCTAATGGAGGGCAGGGAAGGATCTCTGCGGTGATTATATATATATATATATATATAGATAGATAGATAGATAGATAGATAGATAGATAATATTAATGGTAAATATACACATACATATGCAATCATATATCTAAAATATATAAATATATATACATACATACATACATTCACATACATATATATTTGTATAAAAAATAATTCCAAGAGGATAGAATCCAGGTAGAACTCACTGTCCGGGACAGAGTAAGGATATATTAAAAAGGCTTAAACACTAATATTCTATGGTTTAAGCTTTTTATTTTTTTATATATATATATATATATATATATATATATATATATATATATGTTAAGAAATGGACGAGGTCCGACAATTTATTTATTAAAGACATTTTTATTTATGTTTAACGTTGTTATTTTTATAGATACAAGTATTTAAGCAAATGCTCTGTTTATGATAAACAGTATTAATTAAATAACATTTACCGGCCTGAATGTCCGAGAAATTTTCATAGAAAATATTCGTTCATAGACAGGATTCGAACCTGCATCCTATACGGAACCGCCATATACGCTGGCGTGCCTTGACCACTCGGCCACCATGAACCTTATGGTAGACAAGGTCGAATTTACTGTTATAAACTACAATCTTCCATGAATCTCGTACATTCATAACTGCTCTGGCGTATCGAATGTAAACAAATGACGTCATATGTTAAGAAATGGACGAGGTCCGACAATTTATTTATTAAAGACATTTTTATTTATGTTTAACGTTGTTATTTTTATAGATACAAGTATTTAAGCAAATGCTCTGTTTATGATAAACAGTATTAATTAAATAACATTTACCGGCCTGAATGTCCGAGAAATTTTCATAGAAAATATTCGTTCATAGACAGGATTCGAACCTGCATCCTATACGGAACCGCCATATACGCTGGCGTGCCTTGACCACTCGGCCACCATGAACCTTATGGTAGACAAGGTCGAATTTACTGTTATAAACTACAATCTTCCATGAATCTCGTACATTCATAACTGCTAAATGTTATTTGGCGTATCGAATGTAAACAAATGACGTCATATGTTAAGAAATGGACGAGGTATAGTAAATTGACCTTGTATACCATAAGGTTCATGGTGGCCGAGTGGTTCCCGTCGAATTTCGTCGAAAATTTTCGACATTCAGGCCGGTAAAAAATTAATACTGTTTATATATATTCTGTGGACGAAACAGGTCGACTGGTTGTGTTTTTGTTTTAAATCTATCATGGATTTTAAATAGATACAATATAAAATGTATTGACTTGTTATGCCTTAATACGCTTCTGTACTGTTTCAAACATAGCTCATTTATATATATATATATATATATATATATATATATATATATATTATTCCAGGACCATTTTCTTATTCAAGATGATCACCGCCCTCACTAACATTTTATCTTTCTGTCTTGGAGTAACAAGTTGCTTCACACGTTTCACGTACGATTTCATTTCCAAGTATTATTTTCACTGCTCTTTGGACTGTCATAAGTAAAACTACTCGTTCACGTGTCAAACGTCTAATGGATTGAGTTGGATATTTTCTAATTGATCTCTTTAGCTCTCATTTAAAATGATGGCCCACTTCCTTTTGTGACTGCCTGATCCAGTTTTCCTTTCTATTGTTCCCTCTTTTTTAAATTTATTCAATGTTCTCTAGGTGTTTTTAATGGACTTTCAAGATGAAAGCCAGAGTATAAATTTTGGCGCCATTACTGAAGGTCTGAAGGATTTTTTCCCCCACTATTGCTCAGTTGAAAAGAAAGCTGGCATAAAACGATTTTACCCTGTTCTTTTTGTAGTTGAATAACTCTGAGTTTTTTGAGTGATTCTCACGACAAATGATGTCAAGTTGGCTAAACGTCTTATCCGAAAAGCTGGGAAAAGAAATTGCATTCGTCTAATATTTTTAGGTGTTAAACATTTTGTGGGATTGACAAATATACTGTAAACACAATTTGATATTTTTTGTTACATCCTGTGTACACACACACACATATATATATATATATATATATATATATATATATATATATATATATATATATATATATAAGCAAATATATGGATATAGATCTGAAGTTTATGAAGAAAAATATGGACTGTCAAAAAAAAATCCGAATATGTCAAACGTCTAATTATGTTGTTTTAATGTTTAATGTCAACGTCGGACGTTTCGGTCTTTTTAATTAGACCATCTTCAGGACATATTCATAAAACATCGACCATGAATATGTCCTGAAGAAACGTCCGACGTTGACATTAAACATCAAAACAGCATAATCGCATATTAGGGATTTTTTTTTTTTTTCAGTATATTTTTCTTCATATATATATATATATATATATATATATATATATATATATATGATATCTTCCGTCGAATCAACGTATAAGGATCAAGCAGATCAGTTCCCAGGAAACCGACAGGCCGACAAAAGCGCATGAGATTTGATTATAGTGGTGAAGGCCTCGTGCAGGACCATGCACACTTTTTGATGGGCCGAATTCAGAGACCTGGTGCACAAAGTGTCACAAGGTCCCCAAACGACCCTCCGCAGGTTTTGAATTCAGAATTGTCTTTCTTCTACACCAGTTGCTATCCAAGGCTATAGGAACCCAGTCTGTCCTTCTGTATATCATGAACCAATGTTTCACTTAACCGCGTTTCACGGATTCAAAACATTAAATTAACACTTCTTTGAAAAGATATTTTGAAGTAATTAAAATATTTAAAAACAAAACATTAAAAATAGTACATACGAATCATTAGTAAATTTGTTTTTTGATAATATAAAAAAATTAGACAATTTTTCGAAACACAGGATGAAGCAGAAAGACCTCCCAAACGTACCCCCCGCATATATTTACCAGAAATACCTACCACATAATTTTAAGTTTTAGTTTGGTTTATTTTGTTTTACGCGATATCAACTTCAATGTCTTATTTAATACCAACAAGATTATTAAAATAAGTTGGTATGAATCAGGTTTCATTGACATATTTTTGTAAATGTGGCACCATGCATCCAGGCGATTTGAAAGAAAGAAAAAGAAGAAAGGGAAAAGGAAAAAGTAATGCGAGACGGATCATAGGCGAACACACACACACGGCTTAAGAGGCAATAAAAAAAAGAAAAGGGTTATTTTGGATAAGTGTCAAGTGTCATTACAATGGCAATGAGATTGAGTGGGTAGGGAAGTGTTATCTAAACTATTGGTACGAGAAAACATCTTACTATCAATATTAAAGGCCACCTGCGAACAAGCATTGACCGATTTCCCCACTTGTCCGCGCGAATGGAATTGTGTTATCAAGAAATGTTCACCAAAGAAAGTCCACTTGAAAACGTTAGATTTTGATAATTGACAAAACACAGGTGTAGCTTGGAGCCTTAGCTGGGTATGGAAAATTAAAATCCCACACAAGTAGTTTCACTAGTTAATCTTTTTTTCGACAAACAGACTTTTGCCCTGCGATAATAAAATTTTGTTATCAGACACATGAACCGAAGGAAAATGAAATGTTTTTATTGCTGCCTCGGAGACGTCAGACTGGCTGAGAACTTGGAGAAAATTCCTTTCTTAGACTATGTCGGAAAATCCAGCCGTCTGATGCATTACCGATAAACTGCTTGACAAACGCCACGTGTTGAACAAAGAGTTGTCACATTATCCTTTCATGATAACGGCGATTTGAAAAGAAAAAAAAAAAAAAGAGGAGAGATCATTAATTTTTTTAGTTAAGCAAGGTATATTTCTTTTTCAAAAACAAAGCCGCGGGTTGTTCACGCCCGACTAAGACGTCATTGGCCAAGTGGTGATCACATGACGCACGAAGGAGGAGGAAAGATACCCGACCAAGACCTCATTGGCCGAGAGTGGTCACGTGACGCGCGAAGAAAACTGTCGACGCCTCTATCCAGAGTATAAGTATGAGAAGCCGCTACGAAGAAGTGGGGAGGCCAGTTCACGCCCCTCAGAAGCATGGTGAGAAAGTGGGAGTGAGAAAAATTTACCATAAATGGAAAAGAGTGGAAAATCCCTAACCAGAAATAAAAGAGGTGGATATGTATTTAGAATTATCGAGGAACCCCCGACGCCAACAGACCCATCCCGGTTTTGATCGGCGTCAATAAAAACGAAGCCCCAACAGACAGAAATCAGTTCAGTCGGACTCTGGCGGGCAGTAGTTCGTTCGACCCTGGCGGGCAGAAGACAGTTCGTCCGGCCCTGGCGGCAGAGATGATAGATCAAGATAGCTGACCAAGATTCACGCAAAATTTTGGACTCCTCTTCAACCAAGAACAATTATTTTGAAGAGAGACTTAGAACCAGACCACAGAAATAAGTTTTTTCGACTTTCGTCCAAAGACACACCGAAACACAAATTTCTTAGACAGCATACAACTTGAAGCGTTAAAACTTGCCTAGCGAAAGCGACGTGTCACAATCCACAGAACGGGTCGGGAGATAGATGCAGTCCTATGTATCGAACAACTAGACATAAAAAGTTTGTTACCTATTTCTTTGATACTTTGAACTTTTTGAGTTTTCATTTTATCTTATTTTATGCATATTTGTGTGTCATCACCCCCGTTGAACTCAATTTGCATTACGGCCCCAACCCCTGTTTGATTTCGTCTGTCTAAGATCAATTCACAACGTGGGTAGGCAGACTGGAGATCAGTGCAGTTACCTTGGTAACCAGGCGTTGGAAGCGAGTTGGGAACGGCGAGGCTGGTATCAAACCTAACCAGATTTCCACCCGAATCACCAAAAGGTTAGAACGTCACATTTGGGTGCCGCGACCGATACCAAGCCAGTTGGTCGTCACAGTACGAGACAACACGACTGACGCGACAGGCGAACGTCACGTTTGGAGCAGCGACACCCGGACGGAGCAGCGAGGAGCGAACAGCTGGCGCCGCGGCGAAGACGTCACAATTGGTGCTGTTTAGAGACGTCACAACTGGTGTCGTGACTGGGATAGAACCCTGTAACGGCCACGTCACAACTGGCGCCGTGGTAGATCAGGATAGAACGTCACAGTTGGCGCTGCGACCGGGGGACGACGTCACAAAAGAAAGTTTTTTGGAGTCAAATGTATTGTCTGAAATAGTTTTTCTTCTTTCAAAAATACATTGCTGGTATTTTTACTATAAAAATCTGTTTTTATATTTTCATAGGGTTTTCACCCCAGTTTGTAGGGTTCATTAACTTTCAGAGCTGGGACCCTAACAGGTGCTACCACCACGGGTCAGGGTGGACCTGTGAACGACAGCAATTAACAGGTGGATCCATGTTCTTCTTGCCGGATATAGTTTATCGTCATACCCAGGACGCATAATGGTAAGACATGAACTAGATAAAGACACTATTGCCTCTCATCTCTTACCACGATGTGGGAGGGATATATGGGACGTAGGTGTGGGAGGTGTTTCTACCGCACCGTCTATAAACAATTGATAATGGAATTTTCGGAAATATGAACAGTTAATATTAGAAGTTTGGAAAATATGAAGAATTAATCATTGCAAATGTTCTCAAAGGTATTAAAGTTTAAATCGTCTCATGCTGAGGGCGGGAAAGATGAAATAAATAAAATGTTTTGTTTTTGACAGCTGAAATAGTTTTGCTTAATTAATTTCAATTTACATATTGTTTGCGACGTAAGTCAGATATGTATTTCTTAGTAGAGTATAGAATTTCAGCCTCTCTCGCATCCAATCGGCTTACGACGTTTGATGAAAATATCAAATATATATTTATATAAAATTCATTACCATCCATACGCTTCCCCTTCCACCATCATTCTGTTCGTATCTATCTCTCTCCCTATCTGTCTCTCTATGTCAGTTTATCGATATCAATATTAAGAAATCCATTTATCAATCTATTTCAATATGACCATATGTATCTATTGAATGAGCTTTCTGTCAGTCTATTATTCATATACATTCATATCCATACACTATATATATATATATATATATATATATATATATATATATATATATATATATAAAACAACATGCCTGGTAGCATACACAATAAAGATTTTTAAAGCTATATACATAAAACAGTTGAAACCTCACCTGAACAAAATAAACTTTGAAATCTCCACAGTTTATAGCAATTGTTTTCCCTACTTAATACTTATTAATGTGTGACGTCATGAGCTGCGGTGCGATTTTCGTTTCCATCGTCTCATATGCACGAGTTTGTCGTTGTTTGGAAATCATCCATGTAAACAAAAACAGACTATCATTATTGTTTTCCCGTGAAGTGTTTAATAAATTGTAATGTAATTAATGAAACATGCATCAATCAATCAATCAATCAATATAATATATATATATATATATATATATATATATATATATATATATATATATGTTCATATCTATCGATTTCGCATTTTCGTGAATATATTTTAGTAGGTATTCGTCGACACTGCCGCTATATTCAAAATATTATTTTTATCAGAAATATCATTTTATTTATTTCAAACGAAAGTATGAGTATTCTTTCCTACTTTAACTACCACGACAGTCTTATTCTTCAAAGAGAACGGAGATATTGCAATTGGTATCCAATTCAGAAGAGAAAGTTTTTAAAATACATATAACAGATCCGCCGAAGGCACACATGAAATGAATAAAATCCTATACTTCTTCACAGAAATTTGAAAGGCAAAGAAGAAAAAAAGAGGGGGAGTAAGTGTTGGCCTATAATA
>CAHIKZ030000621.1:365000-420000 GCA_903632075.3 Acanthosepion pharaonis
CTCCAACCACTCTCTCACAGCCTCTTATCGCTATTTCCATGGAAAGTTCCCGGACAAATTATATTCCTTGTTTCAGCCACGTCTAACCTTCATGGGTAGGATCCGCCATGCCACTTACATTGTCGCAAAGCACCCACGTTTCTTCTGTGTTCCATCGGCGAAAAGTAAGTTCTATTATTACCGCAAACAACTGCGCTGTGGAATCGATTCCCAAGAATTTATTTCCCTGATCACTAGAATATTAACCTAAGTCTAGAATTAACTGTTATCTCCCTAGTTTTACGTTTAAATTGCCTCTTAATGTAACCCTCACACAGTGTGAACCTTATTTAAAAAAAATAAATAAATCGTGAACCCTAATTTGAAAAAGAAACAAAAATCTTCGTCTACCTCCAGTTGTCGGTTAATTTTTAAGACTTTTATCGTTAAAACCATTATTATCTCAATAATGGTTTGTATAGGGTGAACCTTACTTTTAAGAAAATCGCGAACTTCATTTTGGAAAAGAAACAAAAACTTCTCTCCCTCTATTTATGGGTTAATTAATAAGACTTGTATCACTAAAACCATTATTATCTCAAAAAATATATTAAAAAAAATGCGTGCACAATATTTAAATTTCTGACAGCGCCCAAAATTGAAAAAACACAATTGTTTTTGCACGAAATCAATTTGAATACACGATTAAGAGTCATCGCTGTCGAGAATGAAAGGGGGACAACTCATATCGAGTTATACTTATTATAAAACCCAGGTTGTTTGTGAGTGTGTGTCTGTGTTCGTTTATATATGGGATCGGATTTCCTACATTTTTCAACCGATTTCAACAAAACTTCACTTGTTTTTGGCAGGTAGTGTTTCTTATTGTCTTGCGCACTTTTTTCTTTATTTTTACACTCAAAATGCTTTAAAAATTCCATTTACAAGACAATTGTTTATAATAAAATTCTATTCAATCGATAGACTTATAACGATTGAAAACAATGCTTTTGTTTGAGTTTGGGTTTGACCAATTCGTAAAAAAACAAAAAAAACAAAAAAAACTAATTAAGACAAGCGTATCAGTCAACCTTAAACAATAATCTTTCTCAATTTTATTTGTCAGTCTTTATGATGGTCGATACTTGATCTATCTCTTACTGTTACATCCCCGGGAAACGCCGGGTTCTACTGCTAGTTACCAATAGAGTTTGAAAACACGCTAACCAAAAATAAACAACCAATCAACAAGGGTAATGGATTTTTGTCAACCGGCTTCAGGTCGCGTTTATCTCACTTTGCATCATTTGTAACGTTTCTAATTTTTCTCTTAATGTTTATAGAGTACATTCAGTTACTGAATTGTGAACATAATAAACAAATTCGAAAATCAGCACTGAATTTTATAGCTCCATTTGGCTTCCATAATGTAAATATAGGAAAAGTCATTTCTATACTCCCCTTTATACATATTACTCATATTCGTTCATTTTGTGGATTAGGGAAAACAACCACTATAAACGTTTGTTTTGCAACATACAATAACGACTGACTCGATTTTTTAATGGGATTTTATAGCTGGTCGTAAGAGCGGGGATCGTTAAACAAGTCGTTGATTGAGAAATGGCTATAAAAATAGGAACTTCATTTATCTTGTTTACACTATTTACATAGTTCGAAATGCTGTCCTCATCTTTCTTGCCATATTCACTACCTTTCGGCCATTGTACGCTCCGGCCTTTTTCAGGTGATTGGACCTTCAAAACGGACCCTGTAATTCGTCCTCCGGAGTATATTGTTCTCGTTCCACGTGTTGTGCCTCTTCCGGATATCTCAGTATCAGTTCTTTCTCTTTAACTCAAATTTTAACCCCAAGTTTTTGTTCATGTCTGCTGTAGCCAGGTATCGAACTCACAACTCAAGGACACATGGTCCACTGAATAAAATCATTGATTAAAGTAATCCAGGACTTGACCCTAAATGGAAAAAAAAATCTTACTGTTCTCAATTTAAATTAAAACTGTGTTTTCAACTGTACTCCTAAAGATAGATCAGGGTAAGATAAATCTGAGGCCGTAGCTCAACATATCAGACCATTTTGGAATCAGGCCGACTCCGTCAGCACATTAAAAATATTCCGAGCCGAATCTAGGTGCAGAAACTTGGAATTTTGGGATTCCCAATTTTTCATTACTGCGATTGTTTTCGGGGATTTATTTACGTAATTTTTGGCGATGATTTTTTATTTTTTTTTTGTATGAAAACAATTTTTATAAATTGGAAATAAATTTGGTAATAATCGAAATTAATTGCAAAATCCAGCGTAAGTCACCCATAAAATAAAAATAATTGTTAATATTATTAAGTGTTTTTTTTGGTTTTTTTTATAAATAAGGCTTCCATTATTTTCAGCCTTTTTTTTGCATATAGATGATGCTATTATATTTGTTTTGTCAGCAAGTATGTTACGAATAGTGACCAGTAGGTCACTATGAATATTTAAATGAGATCTAATATTAACTATGAACATGGACACAATATCTTGACCGTGTTTTGAAAAATGAAAACATTTTATAAAACATACATGTAACAAACTATTTCTTATTTAACAGTTAAAATATTTAATCCTGGAAAATGGCTAAATGTATAGCCGAAAGCGCTCGGATTTAAAGAACATTCGGACCGTTTTTATACAATTTATCATCTGAAAAGAAAAAATTATTGGAGTGCATGGGAAAGTGTATAAAAAAACTACATAAAAACACCTTTTCTGTCCTATTCAATGAAATGTGCACATATATATATATATATATATATATGAATGTGCATATATATATATATATATATATATATATATATATATATATATATATAATGTCAAAGATCAACAAGATTTGTTTTATTTTTAACATTTGTAATTAGCTTTTCTTGCTTTTGTTCAAGGAAACGTAATCGTAGACATGGAGTTTTCGGCCATAGTTTTTTCTATGGTTGCTATGCGGGATCTCAAAAAAAAAAGCGTGTCAAATTCAAGCGTTCGATCTCTAACTTTTAAAATTTACTTCCTCAATTACTATCTTTATCTACTTCTCTCTCTTTCACCCTTTCTCTCGCCATCCCCTCTCCCTCTCCTTCTCGATCTTTTTCTCTAACTCTCACTCTCACTCCCTCACTCACTCACTTACAAATATACCCATGCAAATAGACATTTATATGTGGGATTCCCATAGATATGTCAACATTTGTTGAGTCGTCTGTGGAATCCAGAATTGTTTTGACAGAGAAGGTAAAAAAGTCACAAATCTCCAAACAAATTCGTTACATCCTCTTACAAGGGCGGATGAAGACTCTGCGGGAAAAATATCAGAAATTGGGAATTATTGAAATCTAAATATTAATAAGTTTATCGTAATGACACAAAGTGACAATTATGTATAACATTTTTAGAAACACAAAGGGATTTAAATGGTGATTTTAAAAACTCTGATCAAGAAACAAACACTGCAGTTGATTCCATAATTGCTGATATAACCAGGACAATTTAATGTCCGCCGGCATAAACAAAATTAATATAGAAATCGAGTCAAATCTGACTTGAAAAAAGTGAGGGGAAAAATAAAGCGTCTCTTTAATCTATCACTATTTTCATCTCAGATGTTCCGACGCGAGACATTTTACTATAAATATGCATTGTTGGAATTTTTTTATAAAAAAAAAAGTTAATCCTGATATTTTTTATTTCATAGTCTTTTCTTCTTTTTTTTTAGGGGTTTATTATTTGTCTATAGCTGGGGCAATAACGTTCTGGGTCAGAGTAGACCTGTGAACCACCGCAATTAAGAGATGGTTCCATGCTCCTAGAAAGATCCAATCTCCCGAACAGAAGCCTTGATTGAAATACAATACATGAATATAAATGAAAATGTGTGACTTCCATGGCGGAAAATGAATTATAGAAACAAAAGTTCACAAATAAACCGATATTTAGATGACCATAATAGATTTCTTCATCTATGTAGTGGGTCCCTTCATGTTGTAGGCGATCACAGCTCCCATCACTCCAATTCGTTTGGAGCTCTTAATAACCTTTTACTCATCATCATACCTCCCACTACGAGATCTGCTATCTATTCACATAACCTCGTCAATTAAATGGCCCGCTCCCTCCACCTGTCCCGTATGCATTCGATATATCCTGTGAGTGTCAAAGTTTCTAATCCCTCCTTCCACATTATGCTTCCTAGATGTTTCATCTGTCGCATTTTGAGTCTAAGTACAAGAGTCATTTTTTGTTGCCCTTTTCTCTAAACCTTCCTCGTTGCTCACATGCTCTGTCCATGTTATGCTTGGTATTTTTATCATGGAGTAGTATCCATGTAGTATGATCTCTCATATTGATCTTTGACTAAATCGTCCAACATTAATTACTATACAGGAGAATAGATATTGCATAGGAGTCTAAATATCTCTTCTTTGTTTTTAACGAAACCTTTTTATATCTATTTTTGCCCTTAGACTATTATTTCAATGCGCTTTCACACTTTTGGGTCACATTTTCCGTCGTCTCTTACTACTGTATCCAGATAGTAATCTTTTGTACCTCCTTGATCCTCATGCCTCCAATACATAGCTCATACTTTCGGGTGTCTCTCTTAACAGGGCCGGGTCGGCACATGTCCGATTAGGGTTGCCGAGCAGTTCTTTGTGACCCTCGCTATCTTATCAACATTTGCTTTTCCCTACGTACATTTAAATACTTTGCAAATTAAACAAAGTACAACTAATTATTAAAAGATGAAAAATCTTTGAGTCCCATTTCATTTTTTTTTTTTTTTGTCCAAATCTGAATTTTTTTTCTTCGTGCTAACTGGAAAAACACTATATAAAATTCGTTATTTTTCATCGATAATGTTTAATGTTAAGATTATACAACTTTTTAACAAGAAAAATCTCAAATTGATGTTTAAAATTACAGCAAAACATTGTTGATTTAAGGAATGAAGATGGTATAATTTATTTATGTTTGTAATTTCTATTTAGATATATTGTATTTATTTTCTATTTTTCTAGTTGAATTTTTCACCTGTATTGTATATGATCCATTATTGTACTTAATTAGATTATAACATTTGTATTTTATATGAGTACTAACATGAAAATTCAGATGTAGTAGAATGAGGGGGTAACATAAAATTTCTATCATAGATTCTGAAGAAAAGGAAAGAGGAAGCGAGAGGGGGTACTTACGAACGGGTTACTTCAGCCTCGGGGGAATTGTGTCCAGCTAAACTGGAAGGAAGTGACCAACTGATACTTATGGTCTTGGTGGGAGGAGGATTGTGGGAAGCGGTTAGCCTCCTTATAAAAATCGTCCTCCGTACTCTCGCGAGATCTTTCTTCTCTACCAGCCGACGCGTGACTGGTTAATTATCGTGCTGAAGGATTATTACTTTTTTTTCTTGTCTGTTACTAGAACTAGTTGGAGCGGGTCGCAAGAGGAGGACTCCTTTTGCAACGCTTACCAGGTTGTTGCTGCTCTCTTCTGCCCCCACCCCCAATTTTACTGCGTCGGTTGTCATTTTTTTTTTTCGACAAGCTATGGTGTGTAGGCACTAGATACATGTACCGGCCCTGTCTCTTACCAACGATCATATATTCTATCTTATTAGAGCTAACAGATAAAACGTTATTCTTGCTTAACTTTACCACATTTTCTAGGATTTAGTGTCATTCCAGTTCTGAATTTGCCATTAATACAGTATAATCGGTGTGTCTTATGCTGTGAAGAATGTCTACCAAGAACTAATCTTTGTAGGGGTGTCTCGCTGTGTCGGTTGAATAAGTCCGCTGAGAAGACGTCTGATTACGTCACTCCCCTTTCTATCTTTGCATACATGCTTAACTCGTTAAGGAATAATTTCATATCTTTCACAATGAAATCTAGTTCTTTTTTCAAATAGAACTGTGTATTGTGTCTCATCAAATGGTTTTTGCGCAGTCTAGGAAAACTGGGTACAGTTCTCACTCCGTTTCCTTTGTTCGCCCTGATAGCACTCGGGTCATTAAAATGGCAGAAACATGGTGCCTAAACAATTCTATAAGGTCTATCAAACGCCCCTAAACATCAACGTAGCTTTCTTTTTTTTAGGGAAAATTGAAATGAAACCTTACGCGACACGAGATTCACACATTTAATATGAGAACGCCAATAAAATCTAATTAATTTTTAAAATCATCACACGTTTTATTATGACAAGTTATGATGAGTCATTTGAAAACGTTATTCATGACTGAGAATGAATCATAGCAGGAAAGAACAACGTGACTCTTGACAAGATAATGAAATAAGACAGAAAATTACACAGTAAAAAAATAGGCAATAAAATGATAGCAAGTAAGGTGTGACGAGTAATGAAAAAGAGTTGTGAGATATGTTATGGGATTTTTTTTTGACCAAGGCATATTGTTCTTCTTTTTCTCCGTCTATGTGCCGTTTGTTTTCAGTACATAAGCGATCAAGACTCTCCTCAACTTCCTATCCTGTTTACCTCTTAGTATTGCCTTTTCACCATTTATACGTGTTCGTTAAAAAGATTAATCGATGTTTACTTCTGTCAACATTGCTTTAAATATGCCTTGGTCGTATTAAATAATCCCCGTCCTCTTTCTTCATTATGTACCATAAAAAAATCCAGCTGTCTTTTTCTAATGCTAAGCGTGCTTTTTGTTTTCATTTCCCTTAAAACTTCCTCGTTACTCACATGTCCAGTCTGTGATATTCTCAGCATCCTTCTGTAACCCCCATCTCTGTTATCTCAAGTCTCTCCTTCATCTATGAGGATATTTCTCGCATCCAGTGTAACAGAAGAGGGTGGATATTGAGAGTTCAGCACTCTTTTTCTTCTTTTTTTTGAAGAAATTTCCATGTTTCTTATACTGCTGAGCGTTTGAAAGGCAATTTTCACAATCCAAATGTCTCTTCGAATTTCGGTGCCATATTTTCCGTTTTCTATTAATACACTTCCGAGATATTTAGATTTTCGCACTTGCTTGATTCTGATGGTAAACGATCTAGGAGAAGTAGAAACATGAATGCAAAACTCGAGAAAGATTATTTGGAAATGTTTTGATACAATATGTGCACTAGTTCTCTTTTAACAGGTTCTTCCAAAAACGTTCTGCACAATATATATATATATATATATATATATATATATATGTGTGTGTGTGTGTGTGTGTGTGTGTGTGTGTGTGCTTCTTTAAATATGACAGACACGGTTCTTTAATTTTTTATATAATTTCTCATGTGATATTATCTACTGATAAAAAAGGAAAAAAACTTATAAGATCACATGAGAAATTATATAAAAAAAACTTAATGAAAGCACCTTATCTGTCATATTGAATGAAGCTTGCATAAAAGAACGATTCTTGCCTGAATACACAATATATTATTATTATTATTATTATTATTATTATACTTTAATAATTAAATACATTGTACTCGTTTCAAGACACCGTTCCATGTGTTGAAAAATATTTAAATTAATTTTTTTATAACTATGACTTCAAGAATATTTAGTCAATCTTTGCATTAAGTGCTCTATAATATTTTATGTTATTATCGACAAATATTTGTCTTATGCTGACAGTTGTATTTTGTTTTATTGCGAAGAAACAATGGATATGTAAACACATTGCACTAAGTTTTGATAAGTGGCAAGTGAATCTCTCTCTCTCTCTCTCTCTCTCTCTCTCTCTTTGTCGATATATATATATATATATATATATATATATATATATATATATATTACGACCTTGAATCATTGAATAAGTTCTGGCTGTTTTCCAACATATGTCGTTCCAAGAACTGCGTATATGTACTTCCAGATGGTAACGCATCTATGAGGAAGTACTATAAGCAATCTTGAAATTCAGTGTATGTCATTTCATCGAAGTGTAAATAAATGTGTTTTCATAGCGTTAAACAAGTTGGATTTCGTGCCAAAGATAATGTATTTGCGGGGAATTTTATTGCACTACTTTATTTAAAAGAAATCTGCAGCTGACGCACACAGAATTCTTGTTGAGACTTACGGCGACGATGCTCTGTTGGAAACTACATGGAGAGATTGGTTTAGACGTTTCAAATATAATGATTTTAATACTGAAGATAAAGAACGCTCTAGCGCACTAAAAAGTATGAAGACGAAGAATTGGAGGCATTACTCCATGAAGATTCATATCAGGCGCAATATGAACTTGCAGAATCATTAAGAGTTGATCACACAGCAGTGTCGAAATGTTTGAAAGCATTAGGAATAATTAAAAAGTAAGGACATTTGGTTCCGTACGAGTTGAAGCCGGGAGACGTCAAACGGCATCTTGTCCCAACACAACCAAAAAATAAAATCTGGATTAATCATACCATTCTACTTCAGAGCCCTTAGAATATATATGCCGGAATACCTAAAGAAGAAGAGAAATATATTGAGAAAACATTTAAACTTCTCCACTACTCACATCCTCTTATCCTCAACGCTAAAAAAAACGAGCTTACAAAATCCGCAAAGCCAGAAAACAGATGCCATCAATATCACTTCTAACAAAAATTGCACAAAATTTATAATCCTGTCCTCTAACACTCTTTTTGTTAAATCCACAAACAAATTAATCGTCTCTAATTATAGGATCATTACAAATACCTCCAAGACGATTTGATTTATAATTAGAAATACGCATTACCATCCATTGCCATCTTACATACAAGAATCTTCACAAACCTTCATACGCATAGAATTATTATCTACATTTTTAATACACGTGACAACTTAACTTGTTATTAGCAGATATTGCCGTTTTTAAATTTCAAGGCGACGATTAGTGTGTGTTAATCTAGTCCTTATTAATTTTTCCAAGCGGGAATATTTGTCGAGAAGCCAATTGTGACCTCGAATTGGACTGGTCAGAGAATATATTTTTGATTTCATTTCTGACGGGTATATTAGCCGAATATGTTTTGGTTTTTGGAGCAATGGCTCTGAATGAAATGGTTTAAAATGAAAACATAGAATTCGGTAATAAGTTATTTTGGCATGTGAACAGTTTGATATGTCGGCGGAGAATTATGTATAAATTCAGTTGAATTTTGGGGATGCAGACAGAGACGGGCTGGGACTCCAGTTGCAAACCCACACGAGGAAGGGACCCAATATTCCCTTGAATTCCTGATTGAACCTTGCTGAACACATAGATCAAGATTCCAAGTCGCTAACTTCTAATCTTTTTGTTTTAATAGATTCCATATTTGATTATAAATTATTTTATTCACCTTCTTTAAATCGTCTATATTTAACCAAAAAATGGCATTATTATTTCTTCAGTGAGAGCCTGGCTTCATTCCAGTCAGCCCAGTCGTCAACTAGAAGTTTTCCACGGCTTATTGACTAAGAGAAGAAAGAAAACTTTTTTCGTCAGTAAGAATCACACTACATGAAGAACCAATCAATATTACAGCAAAGGTGAACAAAAACTTAGTGGGTTGTGTTAAAGGATGATAACCCATACTGAAACATCCGGAAAAGGCATGGCACATTGAACAGTGAACAACCTACCCCATTGAACAATTTCTGAAGAAGGCGGGAACATACGACGGTCGAAACGCCGTGAATATGGTAACGAAGATAAGAACAATAGTCCGAAAAATGTAAATAGTGTAAATAATTGCAATACCTCATCTCAGAAATATGGAAAGATATTGAAAGATAAAAATGAGGAAAGGTTTATTAAATATTTACTCATAATCTTAACAACGTAAGATGTGCAGATAAAACTTTATTGATTGACAGATAAAGGAGACTACACGAACTCCTACTGAAATTAGTGAAAGAAAGCAAGAAGAAAGGACTAAACATCAATTGCAAGAAAAGAGAATGCATAGTTTTCAGCAAAAGGAACAACCTATCAAGCAAATTACAAATTTAAGATACCAAAATCAAACACGTATAATTTAAAAACAAAATGTGTGGCACTGACATCCGAAGACGTACTGGGATAGTGAATGATACCTTCCAAAACCTAAGAAAAGTATTTCTATTTTTATGCGTCGTGTTCTTTCGGAACGTAGGAGATCATGGCCCTCCACATATTCCTGACGTTTGTAGGCCTTTGTAACTTTTGACTTTTTGTTATTCCCCCCCCCCAAACCTTGTTACAGCATCCATTTAGTCAAGCTCATCAAATAGCTGCTTTCCTCTGTCCCTGTTTCCCCCTCATTCTTTCCTGTGAATATCAGATTTTACAAGTCATCATTACGTGCCCAGGAAATTTCAACTTCCTCTTCCTGTTCATTAAAAACAAATCAAAGAGTACAGAATTGTTATCTAGTAGCAGTCCTCCTATATGGCACTGAATGCCGGACAATCATCTCAGAGATGAAAAACAGACATGAAGCAACTGAAATGTCATGGACTGAACATGCGAGAACCGACGAAGTTTTAGAGAAAATGTATGAAAAAAAGGATAGTTATTCTTAACATAAGAAAGCGACAGTTGAAATTTCAAGGGTACATAATGCGAAAGCGGGCTTAGAAAATTTGATACTCACAGGGCTGGTTGAATAAACGAGAGACAGAAGAAAACAATATATAACCTAACTAGTGAAATTGAGTAAACAGATGACGGAACAAATTTTAGGAGAGATAAGAAAAGAATATTTATTACAAACTACAAACTACATGAAATTGTGGAGAGCCATGATCGCTAACGGCTCAAAGGGACGTAGAACATAGTAGTACTACTAGTAGTAAGCGGCTGCACAACCAAATTAATGATCTTTTTATTTCCATTTCAAGACTAATATGTCGGTGTAGGTCAACATTGGATTTGAGTATAAAATTCTTAATTAAGCTCATGATAATCAACACTTGAGGATAGTATAAAATTCCTAATATAATTAATGGAAGACGATACCCGAAGAGAGTATAAGATTATATAACTACTTATTAACCAACACTTTGGGGCTCTTTCACTTCTGTATATATGTAATGACTGAAGCTAGTATAAAATTATCTATTTAGCTAATGACTGGCCAACTCCTGAAGCTAATATAATTTCCCTCGTGTACTTCATGATTGTCCTAAATCTGTAACTAGTACAAGGTTCTAACACTTGAAGCGAGTATATAATTCTTCATACAGATATGGATTGACCAAAATCTAAAATTAACAAAAATTGCTTGATATATCTAGCATGGTGGAGTAATGGTTAGCAACGAGGATTAAGGAATCGGTGAGCCGAGTTCAATTCCGTCGTGTTCACGAGCTAATACCCTTGAGAAACGCATGAATCCATCTCTTCCCCCATCAGCTATGGGTAAAATGGCAGGACAGGTTGGGTACTATTACATTCAATTCAAGCCATATGCTGCCTTGTAGTTTAAGACTAGAAGAAGGTAGCTTTAAAAAAATCTACCTCTCAGAGGAAGGACGGGGTAACCGCAACATCCCCGGTCCAGAGAAACCAGGAAGCTATTGCAATATTCTGCCTTGAATGTTACTATGAACCACAATCGTGAGATGGTCGGAGGTACTGACCACAGCGGCGGCGCAAAATGCGATAACTGAATAAATTATTATTATTATTATTATTATTATTATTTGTTATGGTCCGGTTCCTTGTACTACGGCGATAGTCCAAGGTATAACCAATAAAGAAGAACGCGAACACAGGTATGGAATAACACAGATATATTACAAACAGGAATATATACAGAGAAGTAGAAGTGTTAGTATGAAGAATCAGGTTTAGTAGAGAGAACAATGTAGTCTCAACCAGTATCACTATTCCAATATCTTGCAGTAATTGTCTGAACGCGACTCTGTTTCGGACTGTCCCTGAATCGACTCTTGACTCGACTTGAACGACTGACTCCACTTGAACTACTGACTCACGATATTGAGTCCCCCCCCACTGGGGCAACAGTTGACACAAGGTCGGTTTTTTATTGTGGGTATTCCCGAGCCCGTGGGCTCGACCCAAAAATATGCCCGTTTGAACCCGTATAAACGGGTTCAGGGCCGGTTTTACCTCCCCGAAGGAGACTCCACCCTTCGGCGTAGCCTCCTTCGGGTTCCTCTCCGTCCATAGACAGAGAATTGAACCGAACAGTCAGTCGAGAAAACGACTGACTCACTTCTTGCCTATTTTTGAGGCGCAGTATTTATTAAGTATAGAATAGTTCATTATTATTATTATTATTATTATTATTATTATTATTATTATTATAGGTAAGATCCCATAACATTATTATTATAACTAATGACAGACGAAGACATCAAGCTAGTAAAAATTGTGTTTTTTCGTTGTTTGATTTTGTTTAACAGCATATCAACCTCTATGCTGAAATGTAAATATTTTGAACGAAATTTTATGACTTGAAATAAATATAATTTGAACATCTGTCGTACGCCGTCATTTCCAGATAAAATGTAATATTTTACTATTACCATTTTATTATAAATAAGTACTCTCTGTCATTTTATTATATAAAATGTATTGCTAGGACATTTGCAATAAAAATATATTTTTATACTTCCCTTGTATTTAGGCGTTCATTATTAGCCCATAGCTCGGGCCCTAACAGGTGCTATAACCACAAGTCTGAACAACATCAATTAAAAGGTGTTTCCACGCTCCTGAAAACCTCCAATTTCCCGTTCAGAGGCTTTGCTGCTGGATGTATCAGGTCATCCCATAAGTTCTGTCCGAATTTTAACTTTTTGTTAAAATGAACGAAATTTAAAGAATATTTTATAATGTCTAATGGAGTTGAACATTATTTTTATGTTTAGATGCATTTAAACTGATCAAATTTTATTTCAGAGAAAAATAAAATTAAATTTTGTTGGATTAACACCCTGCTAACATGAAAGTACCCAAGAATCATTTGAGGCACATAATGCTTTATGAGTTCAAGAAAGGAAACTCAGCAGCCGAAGCAGCTAGAAACATTCACTCAGTTTATGGAGAGGAATGTGTGAATGAAAGAACTTGCAGAAGATGGTTTGCAAAATTCAGAGGTGGAGATTTCACCCTTGAAGATGAAGATCGAACCGGAGGTCCAGTTGAGTTTGATGAAAAGCTTCTTGAAGCAGCCCTTGAAGAAAATCCTGCTTTATCAGTTGAGGAATTGGCAGTGGTTCTCAGTTCAAACCATACAACTGTTCATCGTCATCTTCAACAACTTGGAAAAGTTCCTAAACTTGGAAAATGGGTGCCTCATCAATTGTCTGAAAACAACCTGAAATCCCGAGTTGACATCTGCTCTTCTCTCCATTCTAGCTAACTTGTTTCACCTTTTTTGGATAGACTTGTAACTGGCGACGAAAAATGGATCTTTTATCGAAGTGTTAAGCATCGTAGACAGTGGCTTGGTAAAGGGAAAGGACCCCAGCCACAACCGAGAAGGGAACTTCATGTGCAAAAGTTTCTTTCAATCTGGTGGGATCGCCAAGGAATAATCCACTTTGAATTCTTACCACCTAATGCAATAATTAATGCTCAAATATACTCTCAGCAATTAAAGAGTTTGAACCAAGCTTTGAGGAAAAAGACCTGCTCTAGTGAATCGAAAAGACGTGATGTTTCATCAGGACAATGTGCGACCCGACACAGCAAGAATCAGGTCACAAATGATCGGACTTGGTTGGGAGAAAATTCCTCATCCACCATATTCTCCCGATCTTGCTCCTTCAGACTACCATTTGTTTCGTAGCTTACAGAATCATTTGGAAGAAACAGCTTCTGTAAGACAGGAAGAGGTTAAAACTGACATTTGTGAGTTCTTCGAATCAAAGCCAAAAGAATTTTACAGTAATGGAATTAGTAAGCTTGTTCATAGATGGAAGGAAGTCATAGATAATCAGGGAAAATACATTGTTGATTGAATCTGTAATTAAACGTAACATTTGGTCACTTGTTTCCTTTATTCAAAATTCGGACAAAACTTATGGGATGTCCTGATAGTTTATCGTCATACCCAGGACTAATAAAATTCGTTATATAGCTAATGATGTCTGAAACTATTATACACTTCCTGATATATAAAATATTAAGCATTTTGTTGATTTAACGGCACATCAACAACTCATGGGTCTTTTAATGCCGAAATTTAATTCTTTTGGGAGCTTTGAAGCAATAAAATTATAATCTTTGTTAGCATTAGGGATACTAACAGTCTGGATCTACGTGGACCTGGAACAACAGCAATTAAGAGGTGGTTCCACGGTCCCCAAACCTTCAATTTCCCGATCAGAGGCTTTTTTGTTGGATATAGTTTCTTGTCATACCAGGAAATAGTGATGTCTGAGACTAGTATATACTTCTTAATATCAGACATTAAGAACTGTGTTTGTTTTGTTCGTTTAACGGCATATCAACTCTTTATGGCTCATTTAAATTTAATTTTCTTGGGAGCATTAGTAATTTTCTTTACAAAAATGTATTCTTGGTAATTTTCATTTTTTTTTTTCTTAAAGGAAAATGTATTGCTAGTAATTTTTTACTATGTAAATATATTGCTGGCACCTTCACTATAAAAATGAATTTCTACACTTTCATAATGTTTTGACCTCAGTTTAGAGGTTCAATATTTGCATATAGCTAGGACCCTAAAAGATGCTACCAGCCCAGTGCAACTGAGAACAAGAGAAATTAAATAAATCAAAACATCTCGATCAGAGGCCATGTTGCCGGATGTACTTTATCGTCATACCCAGAACAAAAACAGAGATGGTTTCATACCTTTCCCTAGGGTATTCGCGCTTAACAGAATATAATGAACCCAACTGAAATTCCGAGCCATTATCTATTACACCTCCCGCACATCCAAACTTACAACAACTTTTATTCAAAAGCGGTCACCCATCTAAGTACTCACTAAGCTAGACACTGTTTAACTTCATCTTGGGATACGAAAATATTCATATTGGAATCTTGAAGCTATTATTGATTTCTTGATATAAATAATAAGAGACCCATACAAGAAGTTAATGTTAAAGTTTTGTTATATCTGATGATAGACCAACATTTTTAGTTAGAAAAAATTGTTGGTATACTTACTACTAAATGCTGACAAAAACTTTAGTGGGTATAATAGAGCAGTGAGAAAAGGAAGATTCTTTTGCATCCGGCTTCCGAGTATTTCAAAAATGAATTCTCTCCAGATTAAAAGAAATTTTCATAATAAAACTGCCTCTTCTTTGCATCTGGATGCTTTCGCTTACAAAGTACGTAAACAACATGGGTTCTAATGGTGTTGAATTGGTGAAAAATTTTATCTTCCAGGATTTTCGTGACGTTTTCGGCACGATCTTGTGCACATCACGTGACCGCTACACGGACGTAAATATTTCTCACTTTTTGTTATGCTGACTCATGGTGGAAAGAATCGATTTGCGCCCGTGTGTGTGTGTGTGTGTGTGTGTGTGTGTGTGTGTGTGTGTGTGTGTGTGTGTGTGTGTGTGTGTGTGTGTGTGTGTCTCTGCTTCCGTCTGCGTGTTTTTGTGTGTACATGTGTGTGCTAGTCTGTGTTTGCTCGTGTGTGTGTGTGTTCGTGTGTGTGTGTGCATGTGTGTGTGTGTGTTTGCTTTGTTCAGACATTTCAAAAACTTGAATCGTTTTTTTGTTTTGTTTTTTTTTCTGACAGCAGATTTGCCAAATGTCCAGGAAATACAGCCGACAAAAAATCCTACCGACATTCTTAGAGGTTTTATGAAAGAACGTGCTGAAAATGTCTTCTTCGATTTTACCAGCGCGCCCAAAAATCCTCAGCACCATTGGAAGAATTCGCTAATATTTGGATGAGATAAAGACAGGAAAAAAAACGAATTTTATTAAAAAGCGCCTTCGGTCATTTAAAACTAAGTTGGATTTAGTGAAGGTTTATAACGATTACAAATTTTATTAAAATATTTTTTTAATTTCTTGTTTTTTCATCTCATACAAATGTCGATAACAATTCTATGGAGAGCGTTAATGCCTAATGTGTGTAATATGAGCGTAAGAGACCGCAACAGGAAGTGAATATTATAAGGATAAACCGAAAAGATAACGACTAACCATTGACGTAAAGAGGTTATGGTTGTTTCAGTCAAGGAACCATCCACGTAGGAGTCTATTCCATGGATTAGCAGTTCTTTTAATAAAAACCTAAATGGAACTGTCTCCTTACAAACGGAATGCAGGGGCAATGTGGATGGCTTGACTCCGTGTGCATAACATGAATGGTAATCTTAATAAAGGCCTGAACTGGAGTATCAAAAGAGTGGAACTTCTCTTAATATTCGATTTTTTTTTTACTAAATTCAGCGCAAAGCAGAACGATAATGCTACTAAGATACAATGGGCTACTGGGAGTGAAAGTGCTTTATCTATTTAAAATGTGTGCGGTCATTTTTTACAAAAATGATCATTGGAAAATGACACGAAGCGAAGAACACAAAGAATGTGTATACAGCAAAAATCCAAGTAAATAATAATAATAATAATAATAATAATAAAAATAATAATAATAATAATTACGACATTGGTATTCCCCCCTATGCCAATCGAGTTAGGTCAAAGAAAAAGCTCGTAAAATCTAAAATATGTCTCTCAATAAAACCTACAACCAGCGCTTCTCAGAAGCTATTACTCATTTCAAACTAAAGGTTGTCTTATAATAAAAACGACATATTATTTACAAGCAATAGGAGCAGATAAGTTATGATAGGAGTTGATAAGTTATGATAGGAGGTGATAAGTTCGTCTATCAGCCAGTTTAGACTCCTTCCTGGTCTTTTGAATAGGAGTAGAGGTTTATCCCTTGTTTCTTATTTAGGACTGGGTTTCCGGTTCCTATAGTTTTTTTTTCATTCTCTTTCACTGTGTGTATTGCAAGCTTCCATAAAATCGTTACAGATCGTATGTCTGTAACCGGATCTGGGTGATGTTCCCACCAGTTTCTTTCCGGTAAAACTTGCAGTGCAGATATTGGGAGAAAAATAATAATAATAATAATAGTTAAGAGGAAAACACGAATTAAGAAAAAGAAAGAAGAGAGTGTTTGCCAATGTTAAACAATATTTCAACAGAATGTCAGTTTTCTTCGAGTTGTATTTTTGGTAAATGAATAATAATAATAACAATAATAATGATAACAATAATAATAATAATAATAATAATAATAATGAAATAGAAATCTCGAGACCTTGAAATAGAAATCTCGAAAATGTGACATATGGGAACATCAACAATCCCTGTTGTAGTTGGAGCCCTAGGACTGGTTGGAAAAGATTGCAGTAGACTAATTGAAGGGATTCCTGGAAGTCCATGCCTCAAGGAGATACAAAAAATTGTTCTGACAAGTACATCCCAGACTTTACGAAGAGCTTTATCTATGTAATTTTTTTTTTTTTTGTCAGTGGAAAGTGTCATGACGCCATTTCTAACCTTAGGTCCCTGGGCGGGACCCGGAAAGAAATGTGTAAACGCCAGAAATCAACGAAAATAAAAATAATAGTAATAATAATAATAATAATAATGTCACAAATGGTGATGGTGTGACGATAATGTGGTATTTCCCAATCCTCGCAGACAGGAAAATTGATGTAAATATACCAGATATTGTTTTTATTATTATTATTATTATCATCATCATTCGATTTCTGCTATGGACACACTACCTACCAAGTCTGCGGAAAGACCTAAGGCAGATCGTGGTGTGTTGTTATGGCCACATTTCATGTTAATTTTTTTTTTTTTATCTCCGATGAAGTTGCTAGCGTTACATAGACAAAGTTCTCCTTAGTGTGTGTGCTGTACTTAATAAGACAATTTTCTGTATGTGTCTCTTAAGCTGGGGTTTCCAGGGATTCTTTCAATGTGTTGTTTTGTTCCATTTTTATAATTCCAAGTGCACCTATTACCACTGGTATTATTCTTGTTTTCAATTTCACATTTTTTCTATTTCAATTTCCAGGTCTTTGTATTTTGATAGTTTTTCAAATTCCTTGGTTGCTATGTTACAATCCGCTGGACAAGCCATATCAATTAGTAGGCAGTTTTTTTCTTTCTGGTTTTTGACAATAATGTCCGGCCTATTTGCTTCAATTTTTCTGTCTGTGTGGATGGTATAATCCCATAGAATGGTGACATCTTCTATTTCTGTAACCGGCGCTGGCCGATGTTCATACCAGTGTTTGCTTACACATTTTCCAAAGTGTTTGCACATTGTCCAGTGTAAGTATTGCCCCACTCTATCGTGACGATTTTTATATTCATTTGGGGCAAGTATAGAACATCCTGAGATTAGATGGTCTATTGTTTCTTGGTATTTGTCACAGAACCTGCATTTTGGATCCACATTATTATGTATGATATTTGCCTGAAAATTCCTAGTGAAAAGACTCTGGTCTTGCGCTGCAAGAATAAAGCCTTCAGTTTCAGACTTTAATCCAGATGCTCGTAACCATCGATGAGTATTAACTTTATCAACATTGGGTTTATTTGCACGTTCTGGATATTGGCCATGCAGAGGTTTGTCTTGCCAGCGTTGTTTCATCTGTTCAAGGGCTTTATCCTTGGCTTTCTTTTTCATATCTTTTGCTGCAATAGTTGGTTCTTGGCTTCTGTTTTGATTTACTACAGAATCTACTAAATGTAAATGTTGTTTGTATTTACTGCCTTCTTTTATTATTGAATATTTTTTTCTTTCTGTTTTCATGTTGTTTCACTAATTTTATCATCCAGTCATTTGTTGTTTCCATGTAAGTTAGTAAGCCAATAGTTGTTGTCTTGTATGACAATTCTAGCTGAATAAGACCTCTTCCACCTTCTTTACGGGGTATGTATAGACGGTCTACATCAGCCTTTGGATGATGCATCTTATACTTAGAAAGAAGCTTTCTTGTTTTAGAATCCATTTGTCTGATGTCATTTAGAGTCCAGTTCAAGATGTTGAAACTATATTGGACCACTGGGATGGCAAGGTTATTAATGGCCATAATTCTGTTCTGAGAATTCAATTCAGTTTTTAATACCAGTCGTACCCTTCTATAGTACTCTTTACGCACTATTTCTTTCATTTTCTTATGGTGAATTCCTTCACTCTCATTTACACCTAGGTACTTATAAGCTTCTCCTTGTTCTAAATCTTTTTATTGTTACAGCAGGGTCTAAACTAATAGAGGAAGTTTGTTGTAGCGATCCTCGTAAAACTGTAGCTTTAGCACATTTATCCAAATTGAATTTCATTCCAATGTCTTCACTGAAGCATTTTACAGTTTGCAGAAGACCTTCCAGCTCATTGTCATTCCTAGCATACAATTTTAAGTCATCCATGTAAAATAGATGGTTTATTTTCTTTTGAGCTATTTTGTAACCGCATTCTGTCTTGTTAAGTTGGCTGGTTAATGCTATAAGTGATATGCAAAATAATAAAGGAGACAAAGAGTCACCTTGAAATATTCCTCTATTGATGTTTATTTCGCCAGACTTATAGGTTCCATTTTTATGATTGAGGTAAAGTGTAGTTTTCCATATCGACATACATTGTTTGATGAAATTGATGATAACGGGTGATACCTTGTACATACTTAAAGACTTTAAGATCCAGGAATGTGGTACACTATCGAATGCTTTACGATAATCTATCCAGGCAATACTAAGATTTTTTTTCCACGGAAGCAGTTTTCCAGGATCATCCTATTAATAAGTAATTGGTCTTTACATCCGTAGCAGCCTCGTTTGCACCCTTTTTTGTTCAAGTGGTAGTATGTCATTTCTTTCCAAGAAGAAATATGTCTGTTTTGTTAAAATAGATGTTAACAGTTTGTATGTTGTTGGAAGACATGTAATTGGTCTATAGTTTTTTCGGAATATTTGTGTCACTATTTTTGGGTAGAAGAAAGGTAACTCCTTTGGTCATCCATGCAGGAATTTTAGTTGGATCGGTAACCATTTCTTGAAGTTCTTTGGCGAGTTTTTTGTGTGCTGTATTTAAATAATATAGCCAGAAGTTAGGAATTTTATCTATTCCTGGAGATTTCCAGTTGTGTGCTTTTTTCAGTGCACATTTAACATCTTCTTCTGTGATTCCGCCCATGTCTGTTCTGGTTTATTTTTCATTCGTTCTAACTCTTGCGCAATCCAATCTGCCTCTTCGTTGTGTTCTTTAGGGCAAGCCCATATTTTCCCCAGAACTGTATAACTTCTTCCATTTTAGGGGGGACTGTCACTTCAATTCTTTGTTTACCTATTTCCCTGTAAAATTTCTTTGCATCGGTTTGAAAGATCTTGTTCTGTCTATAGAATCTTGATCTTTTCTCGTAGCGTCTTATTCTTTGAGCCTTCAGTTGTATTGTTTGCTTTATTTTTCTTTAGTTGATAGGACTTCATTTTCATTCCTGATATTGTAATTTTCTTTCGACTCTTCTGCCTTTTCTAGTTCTTACATTTACTCCTCTTGCTAGTTCATCGAGTACTGATAATTCACTTCTAAGGTGTTCAATTTCTTTTCTATTTTTCTTTTCAAGGTGGATCTTCATGTCTGTGAGACTGCCTTTTTTTTACTTTGATGTTCAGTTTATTTGTTGCTGCTATTGCTGATGCATATATTGCTTCATTGAGATTTATATGAGTGTCTTCTTCATCCAGAATCAATTTGAGTGCTGCATTATAGAGCTTAATAGTTTTGAGGTTATGCTTTGTTGGTTGTAATTTTGGGAGTTATTATTATTATTATTATTATTATTATTATTATTATTATTTGTGTATGTTATGTTTCCAGCTTTTTATCCTAAAGAGACAGTTCCAAACTATGGTCCTGGAGCCATATAGGAGAATTGTCATTTAATTAGTAACACTTTTCTTAGTATATGGGATCTTCCTAGTAGGGCTATCTTCTGGGAAACTTGCATGTTGATGTTACCTGAGACACTGTTAGTAAGATTTTCCATTACTTTTCTCGCGAGGCCCAGAGCTCTGATTACTATTGCTACAGTCTCACTCTTCATTCCACACATCCTGTTATTCTCGACATCCAGGTCCTTGTATTTGCACAATTTCTCCATAATTTTTATGGAGGTGTTTCTCTGAGATGGTACTGTTATGTCAGTAAGCATACGCTTCCTGAATTTCTTGTCCTTTACGATAATATCAGGTCTGTTGGCTTTTATTTCCCTGTCAGTTTGAATTGACATGCCCCAGGGGATAGTTACAACGTTATTTTGGGTAACTGTGATTGGTGCATATACCGTCTCTCCGTGCTTTCGATTTTCTTCTGGAATATCTTCCAGTGCACATATGTCACTACCTTATTATGTCTCTGAGTATATTCAGTTTTGCTAGTTACAGAGATCCTGAAATAATATGGTCCACAGTTTCCTCACATTTTCCGCGGATCCTGCATTTCGGGATAGTTTCACCCTTGATTATGTAATTGTGATAGGATCTGGTTGCAAGGTTGTGTGTAACGCCTATTCTGACCCCACTGGATCGATGTAATCTTCAAGACCGGCCGTTGGATCTTTCCTGGTCCAGTATTACAGGTTCAATCAAAGTCTCCGGTTCATAATGTCGATTAGATTCCACTTTCCAGCCACGCTGTGATTTTTTGATCCTGGAGAGCATATAACAAATCATAGAATCCGGAAGATTCAACTTTTCTACCTGCAAGTTCGTTGGTAGAAGCACAAAAATCAAATATGAACAAGTCGATTCTAGTCCAAAGAAAAATCTATGTATATAACGTAGAAATTTGTACAAAAAGAATAATGCTTTTTTTACAAGAAAGTAGTCTATATGAAAAAAAAAAACGTCCAGAAAAAAATATATTGCAAATAATTCTGAAAGGAGAGAAGTAGTTTTTGGGTTCACTCTTTTTGTTCTTAGTAATTGCCGTAATTATTTCACTATCAGGATATAAGACGGTTCACTGGCAGTATTGCGTCAATATTGCAGATAACTTGAGTTCACTTTCTCCCTTATTACAGCAGCAAGCGAACGCTTTCACTCTCGCTGCCTCTCTCTCTCTCTTTCTCTCTCTTTCTCTTTCTCTCTCTCTCTCTCTCTAGTCGACTGCTTGTCAAATACCAATTCCAACTTCAACTTCGATTTCGACTCCGGCTTCGACTGTTTCTTTTCGCACAAACACACGCTTAAATAAACACGGTGGTAGCGGGAAAACTCGAGGTGTTGGTAAACTTAGAATACAACCTGATTACTGACCTCTCCCCCTTCATGATTAAATAAACAGTCTCTTCTTCTCAATTGGTATTCCATATTTCATATAAATACTATTGTTTTGACATTTTATATTAATAATTCTGACGAAGCACAGATTCTCTGGGCACAAACTTCACTACAGATTATTTTTCTCATCTATAAGCAAAATTCTATATTACTATAATTATTAATATTTCAAGAGTGACCATTACTCTCTACCACTTTTGGTCCTGAGTTGCAATAATTAGGCCTTCCGCCTCAGCTTTCAATTCGGTTCTCCTCAGCCACTAATCTTTTTTCTCTTGGTCCATATCTGCTTTTTTTGTTCGTTTTAGTATTTGCCATGCGACGCCTTGTCCTCAAGTTTTTTCTGTAATTTCATTTGGCCAAGTTGTCTTGTTTTCTGTTTCACTCGTTTGGCGTATTCACTTCATCTTTTGCTGGTAGGGTTTCAGGTATACAGTGCTAATCGATAAAAGTGAGTCACCTGATTTTTTTTACTAAATGTTCTCTTCTCCGATGAAACGAAAGTTGAGCAAAAAATCCGAAGAAGAAGCTTTGAAAGCTCTTTGAATTTAGCAGTAAGTACTGTCAAGGATCCGTTCAGTATAATGTTCTGGGAATACTTTTCTTTTCATGGAACTGGTTTCTTAAAACCTATTGAAAAGACCCTCAGGAGCGAGAAGTACAAGAGAGTTTTAGAGTCTTGTCTGCTCCCTTCTGCTGAAAGAGTGTAAATCGACCCCCATTAAGCTCATTTTTATGCAGGATAATGCTCGCTGTCACAAATCAATAATTTATAAAGGAATACTTTGATGAGAAGCAGGGGAGTGTTATGACATGGCTGCCCCAATCTCCAGACCTCAACCCCATAAAAAACTTATGGAGCATTATAAAGTACAGGCTCTCGAGAAAGCAGTTGAGCAACAAAGAGGATTTGATTGTGAATTTCATATCCTAATGGAATTCAATGCTGGGAGATGAGATTTGCCAGAACCTAATCAACTCAATGCCAAAAAGGGTTGAAAAGGTTATTCAAAATAGAGGATCCATAGATTATTAAATATTTCGAACTATATTACCTATTATAAATAAATTATACCTCTATTATTCTTTATTTAAAGCTGTTCGGTTATGTTTTTTTTGATTACTAGTTGCAGGATTTTAAGTAAGTTACAGAGTTTTTCCCTAAATCTCATTTATATCCAAAATTATAATTATTAATGGAATACCTTAGGGTGAGTAAACTTTTTTACTAAGTGATCAGGAAGGGGTCTTTATATTAGTAAGTTTAAAAATTAGTTTGACCCCCAAAACTATAGGCGAAAAAATTTTTGAGTAAGAAAATTCAGGTGAGTCACTTTTATCGAACAGCACTGTATTTAGCTGTTTCTTGAAGAGTGCAGCTTCTTTGTTCATGGAGTGGATTTGGTGTTTTACTATTTGTAGGAGATAATCATTGGTTTTTTTGCGAGGTAGGCTTCCAATCTGATTGTTGTAGTCTTTCGATTATTATTATTATTATTATTATTATTATTATTATTATTATTATTATTATTATTCAATTACATTATTCTCTTTATTAAAAGTTTTATTCAATATAAAATTTCAATTTACATTTCTTTATTTCCTTTTTACATCTTTTTAATGTCTGTGTGTTGGTAGCTTATAGTGATTCTCTTCGCTAAAAATGATATATAATTAAATAAAAAAAGATTTAATCAGATAAAAATTATAGAGTTGCAAGATTAGGAATGTAATGGAACAATGGCGGGAAGATAAAATTGACAGTTACGGCAGACAAAAGGCCGGCGTTCGTGATTCAACATAAAAATCTAAAAACAATTAAATGTAAATTCTTATCATTCCCATTTTTTTATTTCAACGGCAAAAAAAATATCGTAAAAAACTGAAATCGTAGAATAATACATAATTTCATTATCTGCTCTGTGTAGTTTTCTTTTTAGCTGAATATTATAGGGTTCAGATTCATCAAACTCTCTGGGTTGGATTCCATAGCGACATATCATAAAATGAAACGAAAAGGTAACACGACCAGCTGCGCTAAATGCTGTGAAAGATTTATTTTTAAACATTTCTCCCCAATCAATTTAATAAAGCCACTAAGACGCAAGGTGTTTACTGAGTATCGAGAGAATATAAAGAAGATACTATTAAAAATAAAAGAAAAAATTAAGAATTTGAAACTAAGATATCCAAAGTCATGGTACGGGGAATTAGAACAATCTACCCCGTGGACTAAATAAAGGGTACGGTTCAAAAATCCGACAAATCTCACCTGAAGAATGCCGGTGCGTACAATGGCCGAAATGTCTTAAATGGGACAATAAATATGAGAACAACAGTCTGAGCAAAATAGTCTAAATGGATTACTGAGTGTAAGGGAAGATGAGAAAAAAGACCACACTATTAAAGAGATAATAGTAGGTTAATGCTTGTTTAGCGGCATTTAATGATGAAAATTAAATATTTTGTACGGAATCTTATTTTAAAACTAGCAGCATTACCCGGCGTTGCCCGTGCTTGATTAAAAAATCGTACGACTCATACAGCAATCGCTATCACTTGACTTAAAATATTTTTGCCCTTCCTTGTCTTTAAAGGAGTGCCCTTTGCCGTGCTGATGTTGCTACATGCCTTACTCACACTGCGATTTTTTTATAAGCTCTGTACTAAATATTAAATCTGTTACGAAAAAAGAACTAAACAAAATTAACACAAAACGATCAGCTTTAAAAAAAGGACTCGTAACTGGAAAAACCGAATGAAAACCAGAACCAGAATCAACGTTGAGTTTAAGCAAGATTTTTCCCACTTGTGACGAATGCAGCTATTGATTTTTTTTTGCATGGTAGCATGCTAGTTAACATTCGTGTCAGTCAGCTGTTGGCTCTCACGCTGGCCAATAGAATCTTCCTGCCTATTCGTGGCAGCCAGCTATAGGCTCTCACTCTGGCCAGTAAAAATGGCCGCAAACTACATGAAAACTGCCGTAGAAGCATGAAAAAATCGATTATTACTACTATCGATGAGAGTTGGGAAACGCAAAGTCAGTCTTGGTCTTCCCGCTAACTTGGAGTATGTGCATGTAAATTTTGGTGCAAATCCGTCGAAAATTGCGGCCGTGCATTCGTTACACACACACACACACACACACACACACACACATCCTGCCTTTTATAGATAGAGATTAATGCTTTTAGTCATAAAATTTACTAATTAAGCCATAGCTAAGGAGAAAACGCGTGGATTCATAAGTTTCCCAAGTGTATTTATGTGTAAGTGAATTCGAACTCGGCTCTCCGATTAACAATTTCGAACCATTATCCATTACATCACCCGCACATCCAAGTTTACAGTACCAAGCGGTCACCCATCTACGTACTGAGTAGGCTCGGCGTTGCTTAACTTCCCATTAATTTGCACCGACTTGTTAAGTACGTTACTTGAAATTTTATCTCTTCCTCTAGCCTTCAATGTATCCTGTGAATGTCAAATTCTCAGAACCCTCTTTCCTCATTATGTGTCCTAGAAATTTCAACTCTTCCATTCTGATTTTAAATATATGCTTCCTTCTGTTTTCATTTTTCCTGACATTTCTTCGTTGCTCACGTCATGTTCATAGTATGCTCAGCATCCTTCTGTATAACCAGATTTAAGTTACCTTTGGTTTCTTCATTTGTGAGATAAGTGTCCATCTTTGATAGCCATAGGGGATTGATATTACATAGCAGTTCTACAATCTTTGCCTTCTAACGAAATTCTCCCGTTTTTAATACTTTTATTAGCTTTTGGAAGACTGCATTCGCTTTTCCAGTGCGCCTTCGGATCTTGGTGTCACATTTTCTGTTACAACTCTTCTCAGATAGTCTGATTTCTGTACTTGCTTGAAATTGACGTTTCAAATTCATAGCAGTCATGTTGCTTTGTACCGATTGGTAATGACCATACGTCCGGTCTTGTTAATGGAGGTTAATTCTTTTTTTCCTTCTAGAAGGTTAGTCCTTTTATAGAGATATAGACATGTTTTATTTTCCGAACACGGTCAGCGCATTGTTGCATTGTGGATAGTTGATATTATCGATATTACATACTCATAGTTCATATTACTGGTAAAAAATGGAAGCATTATTAATAAAAAAAATAAAAATAAAGGACAACACACGATAACATCAACTCTGAACACGGCTACAATGTGATGACCATGTTCGCAAAATAAAACATTCCTATAACTCTAGATGCATACATAAGACAATCCATAAATTCAGTTAAAAGTAAACATAAAATCATCTTTGACAATGGCTAAACATATATAGCCAAATGTACTCGGACATATAAAACGGAAAAGAAGAAAATTATAAAAACATAAGGAAAATTAAATAAAAAATTTCACTGCAGTACCTTGTCAGTGCGTGTTTAATGCAACCTTTGTATATATATATATATATATATATATATATATATATATATTGTGTATATATATATATGTGTATATAGATATATATTGTGTGTATATATATATATATATTGTGTATATATATATATATATATTGTGTATATAGATATTGTGTGTATATATATATAAACATGGTGTTTATATATATATATTGTATATACATATAGATATTATATATATATATATATATATATATATATATATATATAACAAAATCGATGACAACACAACAGTAATCTACTTTCGTCTAATCAGCCAAAAAATCATATTACGTCCTTTCAAGTTTACCTTCCCTTTCAAAATAGATTTTAAGAATATTTTAGAGCGTTCTCTAATTCAAAATCTAAGAACTCTCTACACGTTACTTCTTTTCTTGTCGGGGATTGTAACGATTTCTTTAGTTTTCAATCGTTAAAAGTTGGCAACTACTTATTTAAAACTGTGTAAACGCCTACAGTGCATATAAGGAGCTTACCTCCGGAATATCTAATGTTATAGGATTCGTGAAAAATTGCCATGAAAATATTTGTAGAAAAGACTGGGGGGGGAGGGAAACACGTCACGAGTGTGAGAATGTCAAGATGCCAGGATCGATTACATTACAGGCACTACTTTGAATTCAAGACACATAGTAGGAGCACCAGACGAGATATGGCAGCAATATTCAATGCACGGACGAATGGTAGATTTATCAATGTGCAAGATGCATTCTGGTGATCAAATGTATCTGGCACAACACATTGGCCTAGCAATTGATTCCATATAATCATTCTATTTCATGTCAGTTATGTGCAGAGTGTTGCTCTCATGGAGGTTAGCATTAGCCATTCTAATCGCAGTCAGAAATGCTTCTCTATGATGATTAAATGAAAGCCGTTTTGCTTTTCGTGGCGTTAAAATTTACAAACCATCCCTTGCCCTTGTTAATTACTGATTAGAATTAATTTGATTGAAGTTTACTTTATTATGTCTGTTGGACTTGCTCCTAAGACAGGTGTAAAAAGTTGTGTAATCTACATTAATATCTAGTTGGGAACTGACAACATCGGGAAGGTTGTTGTCGGCATTAATGTGAAGTGAGTCCGTTCAACAGTCTTTGGATAAAGTTAAATATTAGTCGAGAGAAACCGTAGTCCTCGAACTTTCGAGCGCCTTTGAGGTATCTACAGCCCCAGACAAAGCTTCAGTCAGTTATGTGCCATGCATGATACACGCTTAAGCGATCGTGTATCTCGCGATACATAACTGACGAGGCTGATTTTTTTTCTCGTAGTAGGTTGCCATTTCTTTTTGCGGTAGACCAGTTGCCATCCAAGGCTATTTACCCATAGCAGACAGGAGAAAATGATTCATTCCTTTCTGTAAGTGAATGTAATGGATTCAAATTGAATTCGAACTCGGCTTTCTGATTCCTCAATACGAGCCTCAATTCATTACTCCACCGCGCCTCCACACCGTTCTTAAATAAAGACAAATTCAATGATAGCCATTAACACAGCGGCGGTAGATTTGGAAAAAAAAACAGACGCTGAATTGTTTATTCAGTGTTGATTAGAGTCACTAGTATTTAGGTAAGAGATGAATAGCGATAATTTAAAGGGTCATAGCTACAAGAACTACAGATGAAGACTTACAAGATGCAAAACAAGCAACACTGAGACATTTATTGTAAAGTTTACAGTGAACAGGAGTAAATTTAGAAGCACATTTCTATAGGACGATTACAGAGATCCGTCGAATCCGCAAGCCTTGTGGTAATCTAGTTTAGAAATCTTAGCAGAAAACATAGGCGTATATACCCCAAATGAGACGTGAATGGAGACGGAAGATAATTTCCGAGCAAAGTATTCTGCTTTATGTGCAGTAGATGACAACAAGTTGATTGTAGAGAGGAAGCCAGGAAGATCTACTCTTGTTTAAATCCCTGGTATAGCCAGAAGTGATTTATGTGGGCTATAGCGGCTGAACAGGAAGGAGAGAGCTAAAGATAAGATTGTGGTTTCGCATGGTACTTACGTACTGAAATGAATGCCTCGATGTCGGCTTACACCCGTGAAGTGCCTTCAGTGGCATATTTCTCAAAAGCCTGATTAAAAATATCATTCGAATGAGGATCGAGAAGAAAATCACGAAATCAGTCCCAATCAGTGCGTTGCTAACAGAAAGGTATTCTGTTAATAGGGAGGAGAAAGAAGATATATCTACAGACGCTAGAGCGTGGTCGGGTTTGCTAAGAGAACAGAACTGCAGAGCATGACATGAATTCGGAGTTAGCTCCTCCTTAGCTCCTTACCCTTCAACAGGAGTCTCCCTTCCCTGGCTATAAATACTCACCGACCCTTCGCCTCGACCTCTTTTTCCCTCAGGCTTTTGGGCCGCCACCTTGAGGTAAATCTCTTTTTCCTCAGGCAGCCTTATACCACCTCGCAGATGTGAACGCTCACAGATACAGCGTTTCCCAAATGCTGGGAACACGCTAAGAACAATACACGTACGTACGAACATTCACCACAACACAACACACACACACAAACACACACACATAATATTCATCACACGCACTCTGCCCATATAACTGTTCATGTAACTTGTAACCTTTCTTGTTATTAATACATATATTTGTTTACATATATTTATCGGTGTTGTTTTTGTTTTTCTTTGCCTTCTTTGGACTTAATTAAAGTCCAACTTTCTCATGTAGTTCGACCGGCTAGCAGGAAAATCTTAACCCCACACGTGTGTTCTTCTACTTCTACTCAACACCACCGCTACGAGATGAAGAGATCAAGTACAGAAGCGTGTCCGTCCGAACTACTACGGAAACACGTGGGGAAGTCTTGTACTTGAGTGAATTCTTGAGCAGTTGAGAACTCTGGAAGGCGGCAAGTCCACGTGACAGGCATTGAAGTCACCAAACACAAAGATATTTTCAGACGAGTGTAGAGAGATAGCCTTATCTATTCTTTCAGAAATTCGTCCTGGGAATCGTTTATTTGAAGTCAAATTTGATTCTCCAACAAGTATTCTATGTCCGCTTAACTTCGTTTTATATTTACAGTGCGTTGTCAATCGTTATCTTCCGTCTTTTTAACCCTTTTTCTTTTATGGTTTTTCCCGTGTGATCACCAAAGTTAAGCAACGCTGAGCCTGGTCAGTACTTACATGGGTGGCCGCTTGGAAATACAAGCTACTGTAAGCATGAGTGTGCGGGTGGTTTAATTGATAATGTCTCTGAATTGTTAATCGGTGAACCGAGGTTCAATTCACTTACGCGCAAATAGTCTAGGAACAAATATGAATCGACCACTTCTCAACCCATCTATGGCTTAATTAGTAAATTGTATCACTAAAAACAGTATTATTAAAATAAAATTGCGTACAAAATATTTAGATTTCAACATTAAACAACCCCCTGAGGTTTATATGTCGCTATACAGTCAAACAGCCATAAACCTACTAAATAATGTGTAATTTTTTTTGCGCATATTCTCTAACATTCACTTATACAATTAGACTATTTACATTGTTCGGACTCTTGTCCTCATCTTTATTGCTATTTTTCACGACATTTCGGCCGTACGCCCCGGCGTTCTTCAGGGGATATTTGTTGGAATTTTGAACCGAACACTTAGTGCATGTAGGTAGATTGTTCTAATTCCTCATACCATGCCTGTGGATATCTCAGTTTCAGTTAATTCACTTTTTAGATCAATCAACCAATGCTTTTATCCAACTACTGAGTGAAGTTCTGGTACTTATAAACCTAATGTCTCAGTAGCGATTTTTTTAGAGTTCATATTGATTTTTTTTTAATAATTTTCACCTGATTTGCTGTTGTTGTTTTTCTCTGGCTTTGTCTATTACTGATTCCCATATTGTATTCATTTTTACGCTTGGACGGCTTAAGAGATTTCTGCAGCCTAGCAATTTCATTCCACAGAGGGCGTGATCTCCCTTTTCTCCATATATGCCTAATTTTTCTATTTACCCTCGTTTTACAACCTTACAGTCTTTCTGCAGTTTTATCTGATCGGCTGTTTCTCCTTCGTACTTCTTGCCACAGCTGCACGGGATGGAGCATATGAAGTTCTTAGTCATGTTCTCCTCTATGTCTTAATCGGAAGAGATGTATGCATAATGTTGAACCACGATTGAAGCTTGTACTGATGTCATAAGAACCACAGATCGTTTTTATTTTTTCCGATAAGCCCTTCACATAGGGTACGCAGAATTTACCTGTTTTTGAGTGTTGTTATCATCTTATACCCTTCTATCCCAGTTTGTGGTCGCTGTTGTCATGTTTTCAGTGTAGCTGTTATGTTATAGAGTATTGCTTATACTTACCATTTTTGTTCATATATCTCTGTTCGCCACTTATGACTTCTGTTTGATGTTGTAGGATGCAACAGGCGGTCTCTTTCTTTACGTTGTAGGTTGAGGTATTGTCTGGTAAATGCTGGCTTGCGGCATATGGATATATTGAATCCGTGCTATGTTTGAGATATTATTACATCCAGGAATGCTAATTTGTTGTCGTTTTCTTTATCCATTCTGGACTGTATTGCTGGTCTTATTGAGGCCAGGTGGTCCAATTGTAGCTGGACATCTACTTGATGTGGCCAGAGTATGAAGGTGCCATCTACGTATCTCAGTCATAGTGTTGGCTTCAGTGATTCTAATACCACTTCCTCGAATTAATCAATGTATATTTGGGCCATTACTATCCAATGACCAAAACGTCATCCCGTTGATGTATGTCAGATACCATTTCGAAGTATGTTTCTGTACAGAAAGTGAGCATCTCCACCAGGTTATCTATTGGTATACTGTTATGTTCTCCTACAGATTAGTCCGAGGTCAGTCTATCCCTGACCACTGACAGTGCCTGCTCCTTGGAATAAATAAAGGGTTAGGCTCGAAATTCCAACAAATATCATATGAAGAAGGCCGCAGCATACAACAGTCCGAATAAAGTAAATAGTCTAAATAGCTAAAATAACTCAGAAATATAGGCACTCAGAATTCGCTTGCATCTTAGTGGCTTCTATGCCTTGCTTGTGGTTAAATGGTTAATATATATATATATATATATATATATATAAAGTTTCAAACTTTTAAATTTGAAACTTTAGATTTTAATTAAAAAAATTTACTCCTTAATTGTTATTCATAATATTAATAATGTTAATAATAGTAATAGTCATTGTTTCTTTATCGTATATTCCCGTTATATTTATTTCCTAGTTTATTTTGTTGAAAAATTTTAAATGCTTAAATTAATTTCAAACGGTAACTGCCAAATATATCAAGCTGTGTTTTTTTTTCAAATTAACCGCAATATGACCATATATGTAAATTAATTCTTCCTTTTCTTCTACCTTTTAATCTTTCCACACTTTCCTTACACCCCTGCTTCCACATCTACTTTCTTATATCTTTATTTCTCTTTTTTTTTCTCCTTATCTCATTTCCTGTGAGATGACTTATTAAATAGGTCAATGTCTGGAACTTACTCCCTCCCTTACTCTTAAGTATTTTAATAAAATTAGTAAAACCAGTTATATGGTTTTAGTAAAACCATATAACTGAGGAAATAAATGATAACCAATGAGCCCTTAAAGTTTTCAGTTTTCTAATTAAATTGAATTAATATATATATATATATATATATATATATATATATATATATATATATATATATACCTTGGGAAAGGTATTAATCCTCTTCTTCTCCCTCCACCTATCGGTAAGTAACAGGACAGACTGGGTTCTATAGCCTTGGATGGCAACTGGTCTAGGAAAAGGAAAACTTTCAAAACCAGCGGAGGGTTGTTTGGGGACCTTGTGGCATGTAGTGTCCCAGGTCTCTGTATTCCGCCCTTCAAAAAGTGTGGATGGTTCTGCACAAAACCTTTACCACTATAATCAAATCTCATGTTCTGGGGTCGCTTCCTAGGAACTGATCTACTTGACCCTCATACATCGAATTCGACGGCAGAGTCAGTATATATATATATATATATATATATATATATATATATATTTATTTATTTATAGATATAGATATATATATATATATATAGAGAGAGAGAGAGAGAGAAAGAAAGAGTGAAAAACGAAGAGTGATATATATATATATATATATATATATATATATATATATATTTAAAAAAAACAGACCACTTTAAGGTTCCATTACAATAATTTATTTCACCAAAATCCTTTTCTTTAACCATAGAAATAGGTCAAGGTTAGGTCACTCCTCCTACCCCAATATAAAGCTTAGTTAAGAGAGATGTAAATTTAACCCTCCCTATATTTTGTATTGTCTCTTTAACCGCCACCTTCACCCTCCCTGTTTAATTACAAAAATTACACTACCCATCAATTTCTAATCACATTTTTCTTCTCATTTCATTGTTGGAAGTGTTTACCTGATGATCCGAAATCCTTTAAAAAGGATTTTGGTGAAATGAATTATTGTAGTGGTACCTTAAAGTGGTCTGTTTTTCTTTAAATTTTAGCTCTGTTCTTCACATTGAGCTCTCGGGATTTCGTCCTCCTTGGATTTACCAATTCGGTTTACCAAGTTCTTTATAACTTAACTATATATATATATATATATATATATATATATATATATATATATTAATGCATTTTTCCGTATCGTTTCTTATTACCATAAACATTATATTTGTTCTTGTTCTTCCCTTCGTTAATTCGCATTTAATTTCTTCTTGACTGATCGCTTCCTTAAGGATAAAGGTGTCGATAAACATCATTTACAGCCAACGTGCATATTCAGGTGTAGGTGCTACTCGTTTCAGTAAAACCTGTTCCCGTTATCCATACCGTATCGCTCTTTGGCTTTGCAGGTGTTAGATGAAGGTGAAAGTAAATCAAGGCCGAAGAAAGTACCAATGGCGTGAATTTGTTTACGGTTGACCTCAACTTGTCAGGAAGTGATTTCATGACCTTCCTCTGCAGCACACATGGAATAAGAGATGCAGACTCCAGTTATGAAATTGCAACGGACTGCCGCTGGCTCTGTTATATCATTTCGCACGTTGCCTTCCGTAGCATATCCGCCATAAAATATACTTTTAAGGAATCACATATTTAGGGGTTAAAGTGCCTAATAACACGGATACAGCGTATGTAGATATGAAAAGGGACATTGAGATCAACATTAGATAAATAATCTTCATCAGATCGCTTGAAGATTGTATTTACACACGAAACAGACTGTCCCTACTGGATGATGTTGACATCAATGTACACGAACACACACACATATATATATATATATATATATATATATATATATATATATATTAGACACGTGCCGTCAGTAATTAGTCAGAATAAGTAGTTTGTATCCTTTATGTAGTAAATCTACAAAAATTAAAATATTTTGCACTTTATGCATAATAATCAGAGTAACCTTCATAATTTTGTTGGATTTGGGTGCATATTGGGCCTACCTAGCCTACCTTAACGGCACGACCCTGATATATATATATATATATATATATATATATATATATATATATATATATATATATATATAGGATTGGTGTATACGGAATAAATTCCAATATCAAACAATTACTATTCTTAAAAGAGTGCTCAATACATATTAGAGCAGATATAATTATTTATTTAAAATAACCCTGAGTTTGAAACCCAGGGTCACAAACTCATATCAATCCAACCAAATAAAATATATACATATGGGCGCACATGTGTGAATGCACACATGCACTATGAGAAAAAAAGTAACTTGCACCAATTAAAAGTGCATATGAAAAAGAAAAATCAAGAAGTATAAACAGTCAATTTGATGAGTGGATGGTGTGATTTGAAGAGGGTCTGTCTATGAAACTCTGGAGTTGGGATGCTGAAGGTAACATCAATCAGCTAAGTAACAAATCTTTTACTTATATTAATTATATATATATAATACCATAAGTAATTATTCAGGTGAGGCAGCTTTTGACCTTTATACAGCAATTTTACAACAAAAATAAAATATTTTGCATAACCTTCATAATTTTGTTGGATTAGGTGAATATTGTGCCTACCTAGCCTACATTGACGGCGCGACCCGATATATATATATATATATATATATATATATATATATATATATATATATATCCTCCTAAAATTAGTAGTGGCACACGGTATGAAGATAGCACTGAAGGATGAAACTGACAGCATGCCGTGTTCATCTATCTATCTATCTATCTATCTATCTATCTATCTACTTCAGATACTCCTTTTCTTTCTTTCTTTCTATCTATCTATTTCAGGCTATTCCTTTTTTGTCTTCTTTCTTTCGTTTTCTTCTTTCTTTCTTTTTTTCTACTTTATGCTCTTTCTTTCTGTTTCAGATTATTACATTTTATCTATTTCTCCCACACGCATTTTTCTCTCATATATATATATATATATATATATATATATATATATATATATATATATCCAAATGTAAAAGAAAGACGAGTATGACATCAGCGTTCAAAACATTAATTTAAAACAGGGCTCAATACAAATATAGAGCAAATAATATTTATTTAGTATCTGTGTATATTTCTGAGATGAGGTATTATGTACACTATTTACAAGGATACATGTCACAGTGGATAAAGGTGTTAGTTAGATCCAGTGACAGGACCCAAAGAGTGTGAGTTCAATACCTGGTTAAAGCGGTGGTGAACTTAGAGAGGGGAATTAACAGGAGATAACTAACATCCATTAGACAGTAATGGATGTCATTTATCGAAAGCCAGTAAGCGAACTGAAGGGTTCAATTCGATATTGCAATCACCTGAAAAAGGCAGGAGCATGCAACGGCCGAAACGTTGTACTAAATATACCGACAAAGATGAGGACAATAGCCCGAATAATGTAAATAGTGTATATACTACCTCATCTCAGAGATATAGACAGATATTTGTTGAGGCAATTCGCAATTTTCTGGATGAAGATCTAAAAACAATAAGCATACAGTTTAAATTTGGTATGGCAAACGTATACAGAATTATTAATGGATATTTGAACATGCGCAGAATTTGTTTCCGGGGTGCTCAGTAACGAAGAGAAAGAAAAATGCGTTGCTTACACCAGGGAAATGCTGGATGGCCATCAAAACTGTCAATCACCATCCCTACAGTCAAGACCTTGCTACTTGTGTCTTTTGGTTGTTCCTTAAAGGGAAGAGACTCAGGGGAACTCGTTTTGAAGATATTGAGAAGCGGAATGAGGCTGTGATAAAAGTCTTGCACATCTTCATTTTGGTTACTTCCAAGGGATCTTCGGGGAGGGGTTGGTGCGTTTCAACAGGTGTACTGAAGTAAAAAAAAAATTTCTAACTTTGCATCAGGTGGGAAATCACGATGCTACCTGTTTTTTAACGTTGAAACAAGACGTACAGTTTTGTAGTGGGTATATGCATATTCTAACGTAACACTGCATAATAAATAAAGATATATGTGTGTGTTTATGTTTGTGTGTGTGAGTGTATGTGTATACCCCTTATTCCCGCTGCTATTTTACATTCTTCCCTATCTAATCTAATAGCTATCAATAATTTATTTTATGCGTTTATATTTCGAAAGAAACTAAGCATCTAAGTATGTAATATCATCTAACACATTAAATCTACAATGAAAGACATCGCTTCATCTGACTAATTCTCTACAGGATGCAATAAAAATAAATGGCGCAAATTAAAGTGAAGGCTTCTCTTATCTGCACTAATTTTATTTCGATTTCATCTTATCAGACATAATCATGTTCATTCCAGACATTTTCACATTGTATATTTGATTTTTATCTCGTGGAAATAACTGTATTTAAAAGCCTTGTTGAATCTTTTTCATTTTTAATGCAAGCCTTTCATATTATTTTTAGTGTTTTCTTCTAGACATTATGAAAACAAACAACGCCTTCTCTTTTACATGTAATTCCTTCAATCTCCGTATTTTGTTGTTGTTGTTTTTCTTTTTAATTTGATTATATACAACCGGCTTATTTTTGCCTTATCGCTAAAATTGAGTTCGGTTTGAGTGATAAAATGTTAATGTAATCTGAAATTGTACGGATTATTTAATCGGCAATAATTTCAGGTGGGTGTGTATGCGTATGTGTGCCTGTTTGTGTCAGTATGTGTGTCGTGGGATTTAAAAGCTCATGAATAGACGTTGATAGATAATTCTGAGACCATCCTTTGCGTTCGAAAATTTCCAATTAACTTTGATTATAGATTCACGATTAAAAACAAATCGAAAATGATTTTTCCTCCATTTTTGATATACGTACATTAATAAGTCAGCACGCTTAATAATAATAATAATAATAATAATAATAATAATAATAATAAATCTCATTTATTTTAAGTAATAAGTATTTTGGTTTCAACCTAATCGCGTTTCTACGCAAATGTACATAAACCAGCATCCCTTCGATTAAGGTATAGAATACATCTACAGCGTCACCTGCATGGGCAACATTCTGTGTGGATATCTGTAGAATCTAGTGAAAACTTAACTTTTTTGACTCCAATGTAAATCAAATATATATCAAACATTTAGACTCAAGTGTAAACGGAATCTACTTCCACACTCTTGTTTCGATTGATAACTTGATCAATGTTTTCCTTTTCGTCGACTGTTTAAACCGAATTTTTGGATCTCTTTTTAACTCTAATGTCAACCTAACTAATGCCTAAACATTTTTTTAATCTAAAATGAACCTACAACTACCTTATTAATTCGAGTGTTAACTGGATCAATGTTTACGTTTTCGTCGATAATGTAAACCAGATGTGTTGCTCTATTTTTGACTAGTGTAAACGAGACTGATGTATAGCTTTTCTTTTTACTATGGTGTAAGGCGGATTGATGTCTAGTTTGTATTCTGATGAAAACTGAAATGATATCTACCTTTTCTTTAAATCTCGTGTACGCCGGGTGTATAGCTCCATTTTGGATTCTATTGTAAAAACTTTTTTTTACTCTCTAATCTAACTTTTTAAACTAGTCAATACATTTTTACCACTTGACTTTTGGCCCAGGACAAAATTCTATAAAAGCAATGTTCTGGCCTTTCTTTCCAGAGTTTTTAAATAATTTACATATACGTTTTCATTTTATTCTTCTTATCAGTAATAATAATAATAATAATAATAATAATGCTGAGTTATTGAGGGAGTGATATGCCATCAAAGTGACACTACAGAACTCAATATAACGATCATGACATCATGGTAGGCTTATGCTAAGCAGCATATACCAATGTAGGAAGAAGTTTCGATAAATTGAGGGGCCCAGTTAAAAATACCTTCAGGTCGTCTAACACAACCCATTAAATCAATCACCGATTGTGAGTACTAGACTTCCAAATTCGCATTGGCTGTCTCATCAATCAACCTAAAAAAAAGAAAAGTACATTTTTCTAGAAAATTGGCCAATATGCGGCTCCACTAGACCCTTTCATGAAGAGAAATGCACATTACGTTAGTCCCTAGGGAATAGGCATAACTGGATACGGTCGAGGTAACTGAGAAGAAAGTTATTCATCCCAGCGGTGAAAAACCCTACTCCGTCGTCCTTGGTTTCATCAGGAGGCTTTCCCTTTAAAAAGAATGTGTAGTTCTTTTCTCTTAACTAAGTAGATCTATTTCCATAGCTCTACCTAAGAATCCAGCGGCAAGCAAATGTGAACTCCGTCAGAGAATCAGCCTTATGAGCCACATAACAAAACTTATCAACCGAATTATGATGAATATATGGAACAAGAACACTGGGACACGAATACGATGCCAATAATGATAGCAGGAGTAGCAGTTCAAATTCAAATTGATGTATTCGTACGTTTTATGGATTATACAATAGTGTTTAATAAATTGCACCACAAAAAATGTTGGAAATGCTAGATATATTTGGAAATGATATTACATGTATCAAGGAGATTCTGGGACAAAAACGCCTGAATCCGGAAATTAAATGAATTCAAAAATTAAAAGAGGCGTAAGACATAAATATGTCTTAACGCTAAAATTATTCAATCTTTACAGTGATGCAATACTGAGAAAACTAGAAGTCTTACTAGGATTCATTACTTGGCAGCCACAATCATTAGATATGCAAATATGATATTGACAGCAGACACGGAAATGAAACTACAAAAATATTTGCAGAAGATAATGAAGGAAAACGAGAAGAAATGAATGCATTTTTGGCAGCAAAATAAACAGCTTCGCATGAGAATTACAAATTGGGGATACCAAAACCAAGCAAGTCCGATAATTTAAATATCTTGGCGTCTTAACAGAGCGGAATATGAGACACCGACATCCAGAGGTGCATTAGGATAGAAAAAGATGACTACCAAAAGATATGAAAAGTATTAAGATGCAGTCAAATTTCGTAAGACACAATGTGATACTATCTGTTTTTGTTTTGTTTTTTTACCGCGGTAAAATAAAACCTAAGAAAGTTTTCTTATCAATAAAAAGTGTTATGTGCTGAGAGACATTGAAACGAGAAGGGTTAATACCAAAACCCCGTGGGAAGAATTGAGGATTTAATTCACACATATATAACTCGAATTGTATGTCGAGCAGTTTGAACAATGGAAAAGTGACCCAGACTTAGGGGGCAATGTTGACTGACAGACAGCTGTAAATGCAACCTGTAAAGCGAAAATTTCATTTTTCGTAAACAACGATTTTGGAGTTGATTCCCCTCGTCGAAAGTTGAGTTGAAATACCAGGTGGGGGTGGATAAGCAACCAACGCTCACTGAGGAAATTTAATGAGAGGTAATAAAGTAGAAGAAGGGAATTTCCCAGAATTATTGAATTCGAGAAGCGAATTCGGCAGATGAATCGCAGAAGAGAGAAGAAAGGCAGAATAGACGGCGACGACACCAGAGACATGAGAGAGACCCACGTGATTATCTGCCGAAGAAAGCCCCCGACTTCATCCTTGTGCTGAACCTTACTAACCAAAACAGATTTTTGCCAGGTCAAAAATAATATCACTTCCGATTTAGACGCAGGTTAGGCTGATAATTAATTTCATACGAACTCTGATATAAACCAATTGTTGTACGGAGGACTGATATCAAAACAGTATTTACTTTTGTTCAATTTATTCGATTGTTTTCCTGTACGTCATTGCACTGCTTAGACCAGCCCAACACGAAGATACATGCGAAGATTTGATCTTTGCCTCCTTATGATCAAACGTAAATCACAACGTGGGATAAGGCAGGTCTGAGACCGAGGTAATCTTCATCGATCAGCCGCAGCGTTGGAAGTCTTGGACGGTCAGGGAGGGTGTTGTACGATTGCACAAAGAAAAGAGTACTGAATTGTTTTGCACTATCTGTCCATCTCTATGGCAATGAGAGTTGAACAACCTCCCCGGGAGATGAAGACGAGAATTGATGGAACGGAAATAGAGGTTTACAGAAGAATTCTGAGAATTCCATGAACTGAACAAATGAACAACGGATTGTAGTGAAAAGACAAAGAAAAAGGACACTTATACGCAACATCAGAAAGAGAGTTGAAATTTCTTGTGTACATGATGAGGAAAGTGGGCTTCGAATATTGGACATTCACAGGACCTGATCAATGCAACAAGGAGAGAAGAAAACTGGGCGTAACCTACCTAACAAGTTTCTGTAAATAGTTGGCAGAATATAGATTAAGAGATATAGCAAAAAGACAAACTTAAGAGCTACAAATGACAGGAAATTGTGGAGAACCATGATTTTCCACGCGCTGAAAATATACGGCATACAGAAGAAGAGCCTGATGAATGCGTCAGAGTTTCCTGTAAGGTCTAAATATAGATTTGACGCTACAGAATCACATTATTCATGATTACAGTCTAACGGATATCAGTTATCTTTTGCCGGTCATCATTTACTCATCCCGATTCTGCCATACCAGCTTCTTAGACTTAATGCTGTAGCCTTTAATTTCGTCTTTATTCTTGTTTACTGCACAATGTACAGCCGACTTGTTTGAAAAAATCTATGAGCTTCAAGCAATCGGCTGGAGTCTGCCCAGCTTGAACCAACCAAATCAGTGGTACTAAACGGGATATTTATTATCAATCATTCACTTAAGTGCCATACGTGATGCACACTTAGGTGAAGATGACTCTTTCGATTCATGACTGACTAGGCAGATTTTCTGCAGTTGACTACCGTTTCTTTCTACGGGAGATTGGTTGCCAACCAAGGCTATAGGGCTCAGTCTGTTCTGCTATTCAATCAATTGCTAAGAGAAGAAAAGATTGACTTTTAACACGATTATAAATTTTACTTTACTTCAACGGGTAAGGTTTTTTTTTTTTTTTGTAACTTCGGTCTGATGAGACAGGTATTAAAAACTTACTCATTGAAATAAATTATAATTTATAACCGTGTTTTCGGTGATGCGTTAAGTTTTTCATTGATGTATATCATATTGCTATGTATACTATACATTGAGCTGTCTTTATGGATTTATCTTTTTAATATTTTATATTAAAATGAGCTACTTCCACATACTAATTTGATATTATTATCTATCTATCTATCTATCTATCTATCTATATCTATATATACATATATATATATATATATATATATATATATATATATATATATATATATATGAAATGGACAGAGTCCGACAATTATTTTAAGACATTTTTATGTTTAACATTGTTTTTACAGATACATATATTTAAGTAAATTTTCTGTGAAAATTTCTCGGACATTCAGGCCGGTAAATGTTTAATACTGTTTATTATAAACAGTAAATATTTGTATTTACGTAAATATTTGTATCTATAAAAGAATGTTAAACATCTAAATGTCTCATATATATATATATATATATATATATATATATATATATATATATATATATATATTATATTTTTGTTGAGTTGTGAGTTTTAAGCCTGGGTTTCACGTTTTTAGCGATCGTCAGACAAACTATGACTCTTTGTCTGACGATCGCCAAAGCGTGAAACCCAGGGCCACAAACTCACATCTATCCAACCAAATATGTTAGCTCTATCTCTGATATTGAGCTTTCTAATAAATACCGCGCATATAATATATAAATAATTATACATATATATATTTATATACACTTTTCACACACACACACACACACACACACACACATATATATATATATATATATATATATATATATATATTCAGTCATGTGTTGTTGAAAGTAACGGAACTTTTTCCGCTTGATGATTTTTTTTCAATTTTTTCTTGCTTTCTCGAAAATTTTTAATGTTTGGGCCAACAGTGATAAAGTATATATATTCACTCATTGTTCCCCAATGATGTAATTTGACGTCCTACAACACTGATTTTTTTTTTATTTCAGCGAACCCTGGAAGCACGAAAACGAAGTGCAAAGTCATTTTAGAGGAGTGTTTCACAGAGATCCAACAAAGCACCATGTCTGTAATATGTGTTCTTTTGCTTGGTAGTTACTACGAAAGTCGTAATATGGAGGACGCGACAGAAGGATTTCTATGGGGACGAGAAGTTTACCACTTCCCAACTGATCTTGTACTTTAAGCATCCATAGTGATATCTCAAAGATAACGTTTACTTCACAAAATCAGCAACAGTCGATAAACTGAAGCATAATGTTGAGAATGCCATGGACTGAACATGTGAACAACGACGAAGTTTTAGAGAAAACGGAAGCTAAAAGTACACTTATACATCAAAAAGAGACAGTTGAAATTTTTAGGGCACAATATGAGGAAAGAGGGATTGGAAAGTTGACACTTACAGGACATTTTGAAGGCAAGGGTGACAAAAGAAAACATCGTACCACCTTCCTAGCGAGCTTGTGTATATGAATGACAGAACTGAGCTGAGATAAAAAAATATTTAGAGTTACAGACAGGAAGTTGAGGAGAACTATAATCAACAACGTCCTGAATTCATAAAGCACATTGTATAATAATGAAATGTATCGTCTAATCAATATTTCTATTTTTTATTACATATTGGACAGTCTAGCAAGGGCTTACTGACAATATTTTACGATATATAGTAATTTCCAAAGTATTTTTTCAATAATAAGGCTACGTCATATATTTCTCAAATGAGAGTAAATTGTAACATGGTTTTGTTTCGGTGTCGTGAAGTTTCTAAAGTCTCAAAATAAAAATGCAAAGCGGGGAAATCAGGCTAGAAGAAGATTTAAAAGAGGTCGTTAGTTCTGTTCAAATTTCTGGGATGATGGTTATCATTATTGATATTGTTTGTAATCACATTAATGTTCACATCTTTGTTGTTAGGAAAGAAGAAGAAGAAGAAGAAGAAGAAGAGGAGGAAGGACAAGAAAAAATGGAATAAGAAGAAAGAAGAAAAGGAAAAAGAAGAAAACGAAGAAAACGAAGAAAGAAAAGAAGACAAAGAAGAAGAAAAAAAACGAAAAAGTACAGCAACATAAAGAACGATAACTAAGAGAAGAAGAGGAAAAAGATGATAAAGAAAACGAAGAAAAGAAAAAGAAACCTAAGACTCAAGAAGAAAAAGAAGACGACAGAGAAGAAAAGAAAGGGAGAGAATAAAAGAAGAAAAAGAAGAAAAAAGAAAAAGAAGAAAAAGAAAACGAAAAAAAAGAAAAAGAAACCGAAGACTCAAGAAGAAAAAGAAGAAAAGAAGACGACAGAGAAGAAAAAAAAAAAGAGAAAAAAAAAAAGAAAAAAAGAAAACGAAAAAAAAAGAAAAAGAAACCGAAGACTCAAGAAGAAAAAAGACGACGGAGAAAAGAAAAGAAAAAGAACAGAATAAAAAAAAAAAAAAAAAAAAAAAAAAAAAAAAAAAGAAATTGAAGAAGAAAAAAATGAAGGAAAAGAAAAAAGTAGTTTTCAACCGCACTGAATAACTGTGGTATATTATCATTAACTTATTTCAACGATGCCAGATATCACCACAAACCATTCGAACAATTGCATTATATTATATATATATATATATATATATATATATATATATATATATTTGGTTGGATAGATGTGAGTTTGTGACCCTGGGTTTCACGCTTTAGCTATTGTCTGACGATCGCTAAAGCGTGAAACCCAGGTCTAAACTCACATCTATCCAACCAAATATGTTAGCTCTATCTCTGATATTGAGCGCTTTCTAATAAGTATGCATATAATATATAAATAATTATACATATATATATTTATTTATATTTATATACACTTTTCACACACACACATATATATATATATATATATATATATATATATATATATATATATATATATATATATATATATATATATATATATATATATATATTAAAGACATTTTATGTTTAACGTTCTTTTTTTTATAGATACAAGTATTTAAGTAAATGCTCTGTTTATAATAAACAGTATTAAATAACATTTACCAGCCTGAATGTCGAGAAATTTTCATAGAAAATATCCTGTCAAAGGACGAATATTTTCTATGAAATTTCTCGGACATTCAGGCCGGTAAATATTATTTAATACTGTTTATTATAAACAAACATTTACTTAAATACTTGTATCTAAAAAAAAGAACGTTAAACATAAAATGTCTTTAATAGATAAATTGTCGGACTTTGTCCATTTTTCTTATATATATATATATATATATATATATATATATATATATATATATATATATATATATATATATATATTTAATTTTTATCATTAACTGCATCTTGCAAAAAACCTGTATACAAAGATTAAGATAAACTGACGTGTTTTCTTTTTCAGATTGCCACTTCAAGGATATCGACGCTTTGTCTCGGTTCGGACGATTGGTGAACGCTAGATCGTCCTTTAAGTTATCCTTGTCTTTGTTCGAAACTAAGAGCGGTTTTCACACGTCACATTCTTCAGTAAGATTTCATTTAATTGGAAAGGATTTTTTTTTTATTATTGTTCCTTGCTTAATCCAGTTTTGTAATATCCCTTTAGTCCTCAGTATAACTATCCTATCAGATAAAAATATATCAATGTATAATATTATTTTAACTATTTATATTGTTCGGATTATTGTCCTCATCTTCGTTACCATATTCCCGTTTCAGCCGTTGTACGCTCCAACCTTCTTCAAGTGATTGGAATTTCGAGCTGAACACTTTATTTCAACCACCGGGGTAAACTGTTCTTGTTCCACATACTATACCTCTTCTGGATGTCTCATAATCAGTTATCGAACTTTTAATTCAAACCTCCTAGTTCTTGTTCATCTCTGCTGTAGCCAGAACTCGCAACTCTTTCGCTCAAGTCATTGGATTCAACCAACGCTTTTATCCACTGGGCACAGTGGACAGAAAAGTTGGTTGAATGCGTAAAGGAATCTAAACATGGATCATTGCATTATACACGAATATAAACCGCATTCACGCCTTTTATATTACGTATGAAAAAGGGTTTCACTTTGTTGCATGGATTGCATTATATTCAAAGCTATATTCTTTCTTTTTAACTCCATTCACGTTTTTTCTTCTATATGAATAAAACAGATTTATTTCGGAATAGCAGCACGGCCCGGCGTTGCCCGTGCTTGATTCAAATACATGCACACACACACACACACACATATATATATATATATATATATATGTGTGTGTGTGTGTGTGTGTGTGTGTGTGTGTGTGTGTGTGTGTGTACAGGATGTACAAAAAGTTTTGCACTATTTTGGTTTATTTTTATTTTATTAAATACAGACCAAATAAATAAAAATTAAAAAATAAATTAAATAGACTATCCCCATGTTGAGGTTTTTTTTTTTTTTTGGCAGTAAAAAATGCATATGCTCTGTTATAATAAATACATCGAGGTTACTGTGGATCAGTTTTAATAATTAATATCACTAGGATCTACTCGGATTATATAACAACGGATCGATTGCCTGTACTATATATATATATATATATATATATATATATATATATATATATATATATATATATATATATGAGAGAGAAAATTTAAATTTCAACGTCAACTTCCTTTCGTGTAGTTACATCTACGTAAACATGACTTAACTTCGTTGGAGTTGTAAAGACAACAAGCCTCACACGAAAAAAATTCCAATTAGTCATTAACTTTGTTAATAAACAAGTTTTGTTAAACAATACCGACAAGACAAAGTCTGTCTGTTCGATATTTTATTAAGTTTCTCCAACTTCTGTCTCCTTCTCTGGAAACCGAATACTTTCGACTGTCACGACAGTGAAAAAGAACTTTTTTTTAATGAACATTGGAATGTTTACCAATTTTAATTCTGGCATAGAAAGTTGTAATGATTTAGTAAAAAAAAAATTGCAGACAGACAACTTATCGGTAGTTTTTAATAAAACTTATTTATAAGAAGTACTGCTGCCTAAATATACCTATATATATATATATATATATATATATATATATATATATATAGAATATATAGTCTTAAGATATATATTTCTAATATATATATATATATATATATATATATATATATATATATATAAGAAAATATAGTCTTAAGATATATATATTTCTTATATATATATATATATATATATATATATATATATGAAGAAATATATAAGATATATATTTCTTCATATATATATATATATATATATATATATATATATCTTATAGATATGCTATATTTCTTCATATATATATATATATATATATATATATATATGAAGAAATATAGTCTTAAGATATGCAATATTTATGGGATAAAAGTGCTCAATATCAGATGGAGCGTGTGTAAATATAAAAGTGAACATAGAAGTCAACACTTAGAGGCGACAGTCTGTTTCATGCTAGATGCAATCGTCAGGCCTGTCTCATGCATCTAGCATGAGACAGACAGTCTCCTCTAAGTGTTGACTTCTATGTTCACTTTTATATTTATATATATCTATATATATAAGATCTATTTAGACAATGTAGGCATTGTATAAATTTTACATTAAAATATAGTTAAAAGAATTCTTCATAAATATTTTATGCATGACAATTACATAGCCATTATTTTATAAGTATATAATGGTCCACACAATTCTTATTTGATTTTTCAACTTTAATATTGCCTTGTTTTACTGCCCATTCAATATAATTAGCATCGTATATTAAAGTTCCGTAAAATAATTTCTTTTAACATTATCTATTCGTTCCCTTTAAGAAGTTTCCGTCGTATAAAAAAAATTTGATAAATTCTTAAAAATAATTTATGTTCAAGGTAACTCTATGCCTACTTCATCAAATCTGAACTTTATATTTCGCTACAATATTGTTCGCCACTGACTTGTCTAGAGTGTCAATTTATCAAGACATGAATTAATATTCAAACCTCCTTCCAGCCCCTGACCTTACTTTTTTTTTTTTTTCTATTTTAGCTTAGATCTGACTTTTAATTGGTTAATGCAGACATGCCCAAAAATATAGTTTTTAATTCTAACATTAAGCCTCGCCGCTTTTAACTTTCAAGAGAGATAATGTTTTTTTTTTTTTCAAATTTCTGAAATAAATCATTTTTATTATATGTTATTTACCATCGCCCGAAGAGAAACGGTCATAGTTCAAAAACATTAATGTAGCGATATAAATTGTTTTTATTGTATCTATTATAATAAAAATATTTTAAATATGTTTTGGTCTTTGTTGTATTGAGCACTTTTTTGAAAAGTAAATGCTAAGAATTGTGGATTCTAACTCCATCTCTTCAGTATGTATATATATATATATATATATATATATATATATATATATATATATATATATATATATCAAAGTATATAATTGGTATGAATTCCAATAACATATATATACATGTATTGTCAAATGACCGGATATATTGTAGCGTCTTGTCGAACGTAATTTAAATGAAGAAATGAATTGAATAAACATATATATTTTTCTTTTCTCAATAATTTTGTAGTTTTTAAACTTAATAGTGATTAAATTTGGATTTTAAAATTGCCAGTTTTTAATTTTAATATTAAATTTTATCATATAATTTTATAATTATTAGTTAGTATAAATTATTTTTAATATTACACGTATTTAAAGATCTGAATAGCTATTATAGCATGATTTCGTTGTCAAGCTTTTGAATCTTTCTATACTTCGTTTTTGATTGGTTATTCTATCTTTTGTAACAATGTTTCCCCCTAGTGTAGGATCGTTAATTAATCTGAAACTTTTAAAACCATTTATTTTATTTTCAACATCATCACTTGATAAGACACAGAGTGTGTTGAAACAAAATGGCTATTTTTGTAGTGATCTTATAACATATTTATGTTATAAATTTTTTTATAAAAAATAATTATATATATATATATATATATTTGTACAAGGGTCCCTTTAATACATACTTTTTCAATAAGAAGTAATGTTATCTTATTATATTATTATAAAACTCCAGCCAACTATATTACGCTAGCTATATATATTAGATATTAATTAGTGGTAATAAAAATCTTCCTAATGATGTGCGCTGTCACAAGTAATTCCTTGATGAATTTAACATAAAGCAAATGATAATTAAGAACGGTCTTCCAAATTTACATTACTAGAACTTTTTGCAACACCAATCCGCATGTTGAAATCCTGACAATATTTAGTATGGTTAAAATTATCGCTAACATTGTATTTTCGTCGAGATTTACAAACTCTATGTTTCCTTCAGTTTCGAAAACAATTCGATGAAATTTGAATAAGCTGATTTGTTTGCAAATATAATTTAAAAAAACTAATTAATTAATAATTTCTTTAATATAGTGTGTTAAACTTCATTGTAAACAATATTTATTAAGAAAATTTCTTCTTTTTTTTTCTCTTGAACAGCGAAGAATTAATTTTTAGAATTTCTTATTCTAGAGCATGCAAGATACAACTAATCATACGTAAATATTTCTTTCCGGAGACAAATTCCAACTTTTTGAATGCATTTGGTCTTGCGATTTGTTTATATTTCTCGCAAACACAAAGCGAACTGGAAACTGGATGCTTGCATATGAAAAAAAAAAAAAAAAAAAGAGAAGATATGCAGAAATCAATATTGCAGCTTTATTAAATTAGTATTTGTTATTTCTATGATTAAATTGTTTTTAAAATAGATGCCGCAATTTGTATTTTAAATTAAAAAAATCCCCCCCCCAAATTATTGAACATTTATTGTACTAAAATACGCACACAATTAAAACTAACTGTAATTTGTACTCCCTTACCTCTTTGAAGTTCTCCCCAAAATTTGCTCTCGGTCGGTCAATATAGGTCTATTTTAGACGGTGTGATGGAAGGACAGACCAACGAAAGTTACAGAATTTTATATATAGATTCGTAGGCAATTGAAATTGTTTGTTTCAAAATAAGCATCAATGGAACTAATATTCTGTGAAATTATTGAAACTTGTTGAAACCTGTAAAGGCAAACGTTTCCCGCCTCACTTACATTCTACTCCTTGCTCCAAGATGTGAAGCACGTAGTAATTACCTTCCCATTGGGGGGGGTATTTTTCTCGATCCACTGACGAAACTCTCTCTTCCTACTTAATACTGCATGACGCTCGTACATTTCCAGAATCTTAACCGATGCAATAAGTCAGGCTTTCTTTTTGGTTGTTTCAACATTGCGCAAGGCAGACTTGAGCGTGACCATAGTAACGTTGCTGAATTATTGTTATGGGAACTTACCTATAACGATAATGGACTCTTCCTGACACTATAAATACTGCGCCTCTCAAGAGGTATAATGAATGAGTGGTGTAATGAGTCGAGACAATATTAGTTCACTCTAAACCAGACGGACAGTCATTACTAACAACTTCAACTTCTTGTACTATATTTCTGTTTTAATATATCTTTGTTATTCTACTCTTGTGTTCATGTTATTCTTGGTTCTAACCATGTGGTGCGAGGATATTGGACCATAGCAATTACCAAACTTGTGGACCAATGAAAAGAGAACGAACGTCCAAAATCATGTTTAAATCTCCAAGTGATAAAGTTAGTAGAAGTAAGTAGAAATTTCTCATTGGTTGTTCCAACTCTGCGCAAGGCTGACTTGAGCTCGACCGTGAATACGAAACTTATACTTATCTACCCTAAATTCTGAACCAGAATGAAAACGGGAATACCCAAGAGACCCAGAGAACTTTCTTTCATTAGAGGCACCATAAAAAGAATAAACGCCCGTCGTAGAAACTCAAGTTTTTGTATGCCTCTATCTTTGTTTGCATACTGAACACACACACATAAAATAAACATGACCCTAAAAACTTGTTAAATGACATAAATCCACCTTTTTTCCAACGGACAAGTATCACGAAATCATTTTTTTACCTCAAAGAAATTCTTACAGTCCCAGAATTTTTTTAGGCTTGAAATAAACTGCAAAGCCGTAAAATAACCCGAATCAAATAAGCCGTAAAATAACCCGAATCAATCAAATACTGATTATCTACACAGGCATATCTTTTAGATTTATTTACATCCACTAAAATATACATGTATAGAAAGTATCGTGGCCACAAATTAAGGGATCATTTTATATAATGTTTGTAATATATAATTTATTCCCCCATTTTATATCCACATTATAATTTCCTGCCTCACTCTCTTTCTCCGCTTTGCTCCAGTGGTAATAATCGGTTTCCTTTGTCCACTGGCGACTGAACCCTCTTCCCACTTTCAGACGCATAGCAGTCGCACGTGTGTTACAAAAACCTCAACATAAGAAATAGGTCATGCTTTCTCTTTGTTTGTTCCAACTCAGCGCAAGGCTGTCTTGAGCATGACCATAGTAACTGACTTACCCTAACTTCTCAAACAAGAAAACGATGAAAACTTATTTTTCATAAATATTTTTAAATCTTCCAACGATAAAGTAAATAGAAACTTATATTTATACTTACCTACTTATACTTACCTATCCTAAATTCTGGACTTATGCTAAATTCTGGACGAAAAAGAAAAACGGCATATCCAACAGACTTGGCAAACTTTGTTTCAGTACAGTTACAATGAAAAAAATAGACTTCCGTTTTGTTTGCGTCTATCGTCTTTGTTTACATACTGAACACGTACCTTCATCTAAAATACACACAAACACTTAACCATTTTAATTTTATTGTAATTAGCTGCAGAAAAAAAAACTACAAAAGATATTAATTCGCTTTAAGGAAGATTATAAGAAATAAAGTAGCACTCATGTTGAAAAAGATAAAAAATAACAAATTATTTATCTCTTATAAAAACAAATTGAAAACGTCTAACTTTAATATCGGAAAAAATATCACACCGAGGAAATCAAAACAAGATCAGAGAAACGTTATTTAAGAATTAAAAAAAAAACAACAGTTAACTGAGTTCCTGATGAAAACAAGCCCATCAATACTTATATCGGACACGGTACCGTTTGCCTGCCAAGACGACTGACTCTAATTATCTGTGGCCCGAGTTCCATACGAATACATCGAGTTGTACCAAACACGATATGCAACATACCGGTCGAGAACACAAATCTAATGAGTAACTGCAAGAAAGCTTGTAAAATTGACGGTTTATCTTATAAAAACAAGAAATCAACCCTTAGTAACATTAATTGATGGATATATAGATGCCTGTAGATAGCATGATGAATATAAAACAAAAGAAGTATTAAGATATCACAAACTACACAGCCTTCAAAGTGAAGAAAAACTCATCACAACCGATAATCTTGTAATTACAAAAATACACACAGAAACACACGCATATCAACACACATACCAACACGCACAAACAGGCACAGGGACTCATACGAACACATATACATAGAGAAACAGACAAATGCTAAAAAAAACTCATAGAAACAGACACACAAAAAATACATACAAACCCCAAAAAAAGCAAGGACACATACAGCGACACACTACACACATGAAAACACACACACAAACACATATATATATATATATATATATATATATATATATATATATATATATATATATATATATAATATTATAGTTTATTTGATTTAAAATATGTTTTTTTTCGCTACACAGCTCTAACCATGTTTCAAAATGAAAGCTAGAATCTTCGAATTTAATTTTGTAATTAGATTAAAGACATTACTTCCATTTCATCCTCAAGCGAATTTTTGAGGACTATTTTGTAAAAATAAAAATATCTATAAGAACACCGGATTATATATCTTACTGTTCTTTCTTTTTTATTTATATGGAAAGATGCTGAAAAAAAGTGATTCTCCCACGAAATTTTATTTTTTTTCGTCATTTATTCAAGATTTCTGGCTGTGAACATTTCAGCGCACCACCACACAAATACATATATACACACACACACACACATATATATATATATATATATATATATATATATATATATATATATATATATATATATATATATATATTAATAACTAAATTCATGCCCATAGCCAGATTTGTATTTTTCGTTTATCTATGGTTTTTTTTCTCTCTCTCTGTTTGCTTTGATATTTATTATATTTTTTCTTTCGGGTAAATTTGCGCTGGTTTAGGCAATTCCGATCTTATCTTACAGATGCCTTCCTGAAACACTCCGTTGACATCGCTGTTACCTAAACGGTTTCTGCTTATTTTTCGCTTGAACTCTTCAAACCCAGATAGTGCTATATTGAAAATTGAATTTTTTTTTTTTTTAAGTGAGTTCAACACTTAACGAAAGTTTACATTGGGCGATTATTTGTCTTCAAATCTCTAGCACTTTTGCGCAAAGATAAACAGACATTTTTTTTTTTCAGTTTTCCTAAATCCGAAGCATCAGTCATTAAATGTTCGTTGTTCCGGCGTCTGACTGTCTGATGCCAACCCAACCCAGTGGGAAAAAAATTAGAGTTACTTTTTTTTATATGTATTTTTCATTGCTAACACTTGTAACACTGTAATTTACTGCAAGAAAGACAAAAAAATAAAAAAATAAAAAAACAAAGTATTATATTCACGAATGCTTTCAACTGTAAATATGTCGATGCTATTGTATTGGTGTTTTTTTTTCTGCAAAATAAAATAGGAATAGTTTAACACAATCATATACATACGAGGTACGATCAAAAAGTATTACGACTAGTGTAATAAACTACAACAGATATAAATTCGGCATTTAATCCCCTTCGAAGTAGTTCCTTTCTGAAGTCATGCACTTTATCCAGCGTCGTATCCATTGACGTAAGTTTTCCTTGAACTCCTTTATGGGATAGCGAGCAGCTGCCTCGTCGTATTTTCTTGCATTGTGTTGATGTCTTGAAATCCTGCTCATTCCATGTCGGATATGGGCCCCTCCGCGTGGTGTAATGGCTAGCAAGCTTGTCTCGTTGGAGTAGTCAGTTTTATCCTCTATACTTTCGGTCTTTCGTCATCCATACTTTCAGCCTTGTGCCACATCTAAGCTAGGTTTATTAAAGAGGCTACCTCGATGTTGTGGACAGCAAGCTAACCTCGCAAGAACAACTATGACTTAGTGAGTTTAATCCTCACCCGGTGCCGCATAATTTCGGCTTTTGTCACATTATATCGGGTCTTAGAACATCACCATTTGAAGTAGAATTTGAGTTTCGCAAAGAGGAAAATGTCGCAAGGGACCAGGTCTGTTGAAGGTGATGTTGTTTAGACCTGGGGAATGTTTTGGTTAGCCAAAAAGGTACACTATCTATGGTCACTGATGGAATATCTTTGGTGCACTGAAACGATTACATTCTACACACTTTCCTTCCAAACACAGCCATAAACAATGGAAGTGTGTAAGATCTTTATAACTTAGTGCGTATGCGAGTTCAAGGTCAATGTGTACCAAGCGGCTTCACTCAGCGTACTTTAGCTATGTTACCACAGCAACAGCCCGGAAACTTATTATGTGACCTCATGTATGCAGGAATATGTATATGCATACACCTTTATATAATGTATGTTGGCAGCGTGGCTGTTATCATCTCAGGAAACTGACTACTGGAGTTAATATTCGTGTCACCATTGTCGACCCTTCGCATTGATGCTATAGATTATATTGCATATTGGTCTGAGCTCACTAATCTAGCGTAGTATCCTGTCATAGATGGCAATTCGGATTTCGAAATTTTCAAAGAATCAACAGGAGACAACACGAATATCTTCTCTAAGAATGAATGGCTTTTCATTAATACGAAAGAAAAATGTTATGGAAAACCACCAGCGTCTTTGTCCCAATGACAGATGACATTAAAGCTAGTAAAAGACACATATCAGGAAAATGTTTTTAAAAAAAAGTAAAACGTCTCAAACAGCCTTGATCTTCATTTCTGGTATTAATGGACGTTTTGAGCCTATAAATATATCAGATCCCTCCACTAGGCGAGCCAACCAGAACAGTTTCCCGGCCGCTGTCAGTATATTTTTAATTAAGATGTTTCTTTATATCCGCCTTGCCAAAATTAATTTGCAAGCGTTCGTAATAATAAGAATTGCTGTCGTCTGATATTCCACATTATTACAAATTAATTGAACTGAAATTATCTAATTAAGTTAAAATAGTCAGTAAAATTGGATTTTCTTAAAATCTGCACAGATTTCAATAAATGACCCAAAATAATATTAACTTTTCTTAATCACGTTTTATTATTATTGAGGCGAACCTGAGAGAATTATTCAGATATCTCTCTCGTGTAAGGTCGGCAAAGAATATTTTGATTAACTTCGAATAACAGCAAAAAGAAATTTATAGATCTTTATAGATCTCCTTCTAATCTTGTATACACTGTAATCTTAGAGAGGTCAGATATTTTCTATTACAGCTTACTCGAATGTCAGGTCTTCAGGTATCCGCCATGATATTTGGTTGTTTGCTTTTTATGCTAAGTCAACACAAAGAAAACTACAACGATATCAGAGAAAGCCTTAACAACACAAAGGTTTTATAATATATAAACCACAAAAGGCAACTCCACTTACTCGAGGCATCGAGCATAAAAAGCAAGCAACTAAATCTGACTCTGCGTGCTAAATATATTACATTGAAAAATGTTGGATAAATGAACTTCCACGGGAATAGGCGAAACGCGATAAAAGCAACACGTGAAACGGAATATATATATATATATATAAAATATGAAACTGAGGATATTACAAAAGCAAACGTCTTTGAAAATAGCTATCGTAAGCCGAAAGGGATTTTTAAGTGGTTACAGAGGATGGGAACAAGAATAAATAGGCATG
>CAHIKZ030000621.1:425000-460000 GCA_903632075.3 Acanthosepion pharaonis
AAGATAACGATTGATGTTGCATTGAAATTTGTCAGAAAAGCAAGAAAGATGAAAAGTGTTCTACAAGCAAGAAATACGAGAGAAGAAACTATTAAAACAGATCTTACGGTTACATTTAGGCATTTTAACAGTAAAACAATGAGACTTAGTTGACAATCTACAGCCCGTCTGAAGTTATTATGTAAATCACATAAACTTCTTTAACTAAAACTTTCTAGAACTAATATTTGTCAAATATAAACTAGTCCATTTCCATTCTTTCTAAAATCTCTAAATTTTGATACAATTTTAATGGTTATATTTTGAGATATTTGGAATATACGAAAATGTAGCGAGCGACGTTATTATGTAGATTAAACTAATAGTAGTTTATGGCCTCTGAAATGCAATAAAAACTAATCTCTTTAATATATGTCAACCACGGCAAATGGAAATGATCTAACAAATGCTTAAAAACAGAAAATAACAAAGTTATTTACTGATGCAAGGTCCATATTGAACATATCAAAGGATCTTTCCAGAGATCATTGAACGATAAAGACGATTGTTGAAAATATAAGTTTATAGCGAGAAGCAAAGGAAAAAAAACTTTAAGAAATTGTCTCCTCGGGGGTATTCTAAACTAAAGCGATTTATCGAGAAACAACCACTTTTGACCAGTGCACTTTTTTTTTTCAAATTCCCGTCGATAAAGCAAATATTTTAAAGCGTCAATACTGCGCCAAGAAACGCCTGCAAATTGACTTTTCTAAAGAAATTTTCACGAAAGAATCTGGGATGAGAATCGATGAACCTGATGAATGCGCCAAAGGATGGATTTTATCCGATTCAGATGAGACTGTGTCCAAAAGAAGGTCATAAGGAAAGCGGCATTGAAATTATATTATTGGAAACGTTAAACTTATACAACGCATACATACATGTCCTAGAGAATATTTCTGTTATAGTCCATATTTGATGCACTGTCTTCATATGCATAGAACAGAGCTTTTAATTGTTAATTATGTAAGTATTTGACTTTGTCCATATCACTGAAGCAGATGCTAAATTTATGAGGGCGTTATCGCCATTTCTATCATTTTATCCTTTCCTTTTTTTTCTTTCTTTCACTGGAAGCAAACAGAATCTCTGGGTCTTTAGTCTTCCTTCGCGTTTTAAGGGTAATAGTCAAATATTTAAGAGGAATAGTCAGGATGGAACCTACGCCCTGTTTATACATACTCCCCCCACACACACACACACACATATATATATATATATATATATATATATATATATATATATATATATATATATATACATTGTTAAATATAGCAGAAAGCGAATGTCTGTTTTGTTTATCATGAGCCTTTCCAAGCGTCGTATAATGGCTTTATTTTTCAAGTTTCATGTGAGCCAAAAGCTTAGATCGACGACCAATATAATAAATATCCAAATACTGGAGAGTTTTTGTCTTTATTTTCTCTTGAACCCATTATAGTACGCTTGGAAAGGTTCATGACAAAACGTAATAGACATTCGTTGTCTGATATATTTAAAATATATATCTAAACAACTATCTACTGCTCCTGTATATATATATATATATATATATATATATATATATATATATATATGATAACAAAAGTTGGATTTCTTAAAAAAAAAGGTGACCAGTATTTCTGGAGGATAACGATTTTAAGGCAAATCGTTTTTGTAGTTAAAGTTCTCAATATGAAGAAATGAAGTATTAGTCGTAATCAAACCTGATAACATCGACGAAACTTGAAATCGGAACGATATGTTTTTCGAATCAGAGAGAGAGTTCGAATTCCAGTCGAATCCATTACATTCACTTCCGTCCTAATACATTTGGGAAAAGGTATGAATCCTCTTCTTCTCCCCCCCCCCAGTAAATACCAGGACAGACAGGGTTCTATAGCCTTGGATGGCAACTGTTCTACCGCAGAAAGAAAATGCAACCTACTGCGAGAAAAAAATCTGCCTCTTCAATCAAGTATCATGAAAGATAAATGATCTCCTAAGCGTCTACCACGGATGGCACATAATTGTTTTTGAACACTTTATTTACTCTTTTTCTCTCTCCCTTTCTCCCATCTCTCTCTCTCTCTCTCTCTCTATATATATATATATATATATATATATATATATAAATATATGTGTCTATGTGTTTCTGTTGGTCGCTGTGTATATGTCTGTGCAGAGAAATAAAAGGAGATAAAGAAAGAAAAAGGAAAGTAAAAAAGAATCGAACACAAAAGATAATGTCGCGCTGTATTCTTTATAGAAATTCTTACCTTGTTGACTAATTTCCGTATTGTCTAATGCTGCATCTTTTTAAGGGTGGCTTCATCTTTTTAATCCGAAATCCCTCAGGCGCCTGAAGGTTGTGCTTGTTTCTTGGAATTTCGTGTTCTTAAGCAATGTTCGTTGTCTCATTTTCTCGGCCATTGTTGCATTCTTCTTCCTGTGTTTCTTTTGATATTTTCCCATTGTGTTGGCAAAGAAAGGAATACAAGAATAGGCTATGGAAGGTTTCTGCGTATTTCCAAAGAACATCGGTGCATTTAGGAAAAACAAACAATCCATATTAGCGATAAAGCGTTCCGTTAAGAAAACGAAAATTGTATGTGTGGCCATTTATCAGAAAAGAGATAAGTCATTTCGTTTTATACATTGATTCCCTAGAACCCAGTTTTCTTGGATGTATGCAAAAGTCATCTCGGTATTTCAAATGGTATTCTGTTCTCATGAAGCAATACAAAATATTGACAAATATTAACACCTAAGAAATGCAGAAAAGGGTATTTTTCATCCCCCATTCGCACACTAGAATATAAGAATGGTCCAAGGAAGTGATTCATGAAATGCCAGTTTTAAAATTGTAAAAGTTACGATTTTAAATGTTTTAAATGGGAAAACGATATGCAATTTTAATAAAAGTTGAAAAAGCTTTTCGTGTGAAGCGTTTTGTCCTTTACGGCTTCATCGGATTAAACTCAGTAAGGCGAGCGGATACTTTAAATTTTAAATTTAAATTAATTCTTTTTTTAAATAAATGTTTTGGATATATTGTCTATCCGCCTTCATTTATTTTCTTTTTGCATATGTTTTTTTTAAGCAAGTTCACCCAAATAAGGCAATAAATCATTTGGGACTGATGTGGACCCAAAGTTGGGACCACGGAAGGAAAACACGGAACACGGATTAGAGGTCAGAAAGATATATTAAACAAGAAGGTTACAAAGATAGTGTAAGTGTAAGCGGAGCTTACTATGTGCTAGTGTCCAATATTAGTAGTCGTACGCGGCTGATACTACGGTATTAGAATACTCTCTCTTCTTCTTCTTCTCTCTCTAGAGTGTTATGTCGCATACTATATATAGCCCTGGAAGAGTCCATGTTGTAGGTATGTTACGGTCTCACAATAGGGACACAAGGAATTAATGAGTGTGGAAGAATTAGAAAACAGAAACATAAATAAGGAGCGAGAACAAGGGAAGAGCAATCAAGAGGACAGCAGAGGATATTTTGTTATAGCCTAGGGAAGTTTACTGAATAATCACACGAAGGTTGGTAATGAACGATAATACTTAGGACAAGAACAACACATATAAGATTCGCCAGCGGCGCGTAGAAGTAGTAGTCAACTGCTAGAAGTGAGTCAAGTGAATTCTACAATCAATCTCCAACAGTCCCACGCGGCCAGATGTGGCACAAGGCCGAATTTAATGTGGGATACCTGAACCCGTAGGCTCGGCCAAAAATTCTCCGTAGACCCCGCCCGTATTTACCGGCCTGAATGTCCGAGAAATTTTCATAGAAAATATTCGTCCTTTGACAGGATTCGAACCTGCATCCTATACTGATTTCTCGGACATTCAGGCCGGTAAATGTTATTTAATACTGTTTATTATAAACAGAGCATTTACTTAAATACTTGTATATATATAAAAAAAGAGCGTTAAACATAAAAATGTCTTTAATAAATAAATTGTCGGACTTTGTCCATTTCTTAATATATATATATATATATATATATATATATTATGCAAGATTGATTCAAGTTAGAAAAATTGTCTCGCATCACATAAAAAGAATTCTTACAATCTAAAATATTTTCTGGCTTTAAATAACCTACAAAAGTTTGATAAATCAGAGTGTGCAAATCATTCATAATTCAAGCCTTCCTTCTAATATATGAATGAAAACTTGCTTTTGGTGCTGTTAATTTTGGTTCATTTTGCTTAATCGATTCTGATGTTGTTACGTATCTTCTTTACATCCCAGATCTCTTTGTCGGAAAAATATAACATTCCTATATTTTCTCATCGTGTATTTTTGACTTAGGTGGAAGTTATACATCAAAGCATCTTTTATAACAAAACTGGTTTCAATGATTTCTATTCTTTATTTGGATACTAGTAATCTGCCACGATTTGTCATAATCATCATCATCAAACTCTTGTATGCACCGGTCCTCTTAATCTTTCCGTACGAAAAGGATTTTTTTTTTATATGAGGCAGAGAAGAAAGGACATCTTGTCTCTTATCCTGAGTATTATGAAAGGTACAAAAAAAAAAAAAAGAAAAAAAAAGACTCTAGCTATGATGTGATATTGGAAAGGAAATTACATTTATTAAATGGCAAAAAAAATAAAATCTAGAGCCAAGAAGACACAACGAATCACTCTCCCGCCATGCTGGTGGTAGGTAGAAAGGTGTCTAGTAGATGATTAATAGAGAGCAGTTAACTTTTGGAATCGTTAAAATTAACAAGCCATTATTTGTCACAATTAACAACAGACTAAATGTTATTTTGACAACAGCCGCCATTTTGATCTTATCGAACTGAAGTTTAAATGGTTGTGTCATCAGAATAGCTATCAAGTTGAGAGCTGATGTCATCGGTAAGGTGGTTTATGAAAATTAAAAACAAGGCCGAGCCAAGTATAGAGACCTCGAGGACACTTACATTAGTACAAAAATGGTTAGGATAACAGTTTTTATCTCGTTTCTAATTAAATATCCTACAGTGTGATAATAGAAGATTTGCCAAGGTGAAATGCTTTAAGTACCTGGACATGAATTTATTGTAGATGTTCGACAACAATTGTTCTCAGACTTTTTTCTCTTTTAGAAAACTTGAAATAGTTTTTTTTTTATGTCTCAAGGAACCCCTGCATAAATATTATTATACACCATTATTAATGTTTCCGTGTTGATTAAATATAAATAAATAAAAATAATTATACTATCACAAATAATTATAGTCAAATAATCTTGACAATTATAATTATCTTTAATAAAGTTCACTGTTTTTAAACCAATGAGAATCAATCCCACTCTTCTTTAGCATACACAAACACGTGGGACTTTTACTGTCATACTACCAGTCAATACGATAGTCAACCAGATTTTCGGACGCTTCCCTTTTCAGATGACGACAACATTTTCCCTTTTTAACGCACATAACTAAAATTCGGACATTTCTGGTTTCCAGCTAAATTATCTGGACACTCACTACAATTATTATATTTAAAAAAAACACAAAATAAAGACTACTTTATTCAGTATTAGTGCCTCTAAAATCCATATAACAACGACGTAACAACCACATAATAACAACATAACAAGCACATAATTATTAAATATTATTGAATTACTATAGTGTTATTAATTAACATTGATAAAGTTTTCGAAAGAGTTTTCCAAACATTATCAATGCTAATTAATAAAGCCCTAACATTGATACAGTTTCTTAAGTTCTTTCATTAACTTTAAAAATGTTAATTAATAACAAGTATTATCATTATTATTATTAGAAGTAGTATTAGCAACTCTTCCAATATTTTTCAGCAGTTAATAGAAGACCAGGAATTAAGAAAAGATAAAGAAAAGAGATAACAGCGTTTCACAATGTCAAACAATATTTCAAAAGGATGTCTGTATTTTACAAGTTATAGTTTAAAAAATTTTCAACTATAAAAATATATATTATACCCAGTACAATGATGGTAATACTCAGCAGTTAAATTAAGTCCATATACTTATCATGTTTTCATGTGCAAAGCGCTAAATATATATTTATAATTATTTTATTTACATTTTATAATTTTTTCAGTGATCAATTTATTATATAATAACAATATAAAACTGATCCCCCACTTTATACCCAGTACAATCAAGGTAATACTCAGCAGTTAAATTAAGTCCATATTCTTATCATGTTTTCATATCTAAAACGTTAAATATATATATATATTTATTATTATTTTATTTACATTTAATAATTTTTTAGGGATCAATTTATTACTTAATAATAATATAAAACTGATACCCCACTTAATACCAAGTACAATCATGGTAATATTCAACAGTTAAATTAAGTCCATATTCTTATCATGTTTTCATATGTACTGCGCTGAATATATATATTTATAATTATTTTATTTACATTTAATATTTTTTCAGGGATCAATTTATTACTTAATAACAATATAAAACTGATCTCCCACTTTATATCCAGTACAACCTTATGTTAATACGCAACAGACATTTAATAAGATCTTGCTATTACGTGTTGGTTTTTACATGCCATTCTTTAAATATAATTTCCAAATTATTATTGCTGCATTTTTTTCACGCAATTGGTCATTTCCTCTCCAAATTTCGGAAACATTTTGTACCCGATCTACCACAGACACTGCCACCCGGTGGGGCTAGTGAAAAGAAGTTAAGAAAATGTTTACCTATATCATAAAGAAGTTCAGAATACTTATTCTATGCAATGTAATGAAAATAACAAATTAATATCAGATCTCTCAATTGTCAATTCAGTGAATAATTTCACGTAATCCCGAAAGACTTCAATAATGTCTCTAAAACGCCAGGCTATCCTTAGGCAAAAGTCTATTGTAAATTATCTGATAACAGATAAACTTGTTAGCTGGATGCTTTGTCCCGTTATCATCTTTGCTTGTCAGTGACAAACATGTTTACAAAGAAATGTTTCTAAACTGAACATCAGAATATTGGGATTTCTTTAATTTCAGAATATACTGGGTTGTACAAGATAGACCATATCCGCACAGATAAAGAAAAAACTTGAAGCGATAGAAAACTAGCTCTACAGAAGGATGCTGAGAATACCATGAACCGCACATGGGAGCTACGACGAAGTTTCAGAGCAAAATGGGGCGAAAAGGACCTTATACTTAACATCAGAAAGAGACAGTTGAAATTCCTATTAGGAAAAAGGGTTTGGAAAATTTGACACTCACAGGGAACGTTGAACGCAAGAGCGACGGAAGAATAAAGCGCATAACCTCCCTAACAGTTTTATGTAAATCGATAATAGGATAGGGATTAAGAGAGATAACAAAACGACAAAGTAGAGGAAATTGTGGAGAACCATGATCGCCAACGTTTTGATAGGACACTGTATATAGAAGATGATTGAATCCTACAAAAATGCGGAAAAACATTACTGATATAAATCGTTAATTTGAACAATTAGTAGTTCAAATTGAAATGAGGATGGAGTGCTTGTCATTTTTTGATCGAGGAATCCACCCGTGGCATCCTTATTCCAACCAAACCTTTTATTAAATCTTCAAGAAATTTCCTTCCATCTCAATTTAGGCTGCGGGAATTCAAGCACAAATCGCTTCATTTGATTATTTCAGAAAAGTCTTACATGAACGGAGTATCTTAGAAGTTTTAGGAAAATGTAAACTAAAAAAGGACACTTACATAAATAATTAGAAAGAAACAGTTTTAACGTTTATGGCACATGACGAATGAAAAGAAATATAGAGAATAACATGGCCGAAGCATGTGGGCAACGAGGAAATTTTAAGGCAAATGTAAACAAAAAAGGATATACTTAGATACAGAGAGAGACCGTTTGAATGTTTATGGCACAGAAAGAAAGAAAGAAAGAAAGAAAGAAAGAAAGAAAGAATGAAAGAAAGAAAGAAAATATAGCGGGAACGCGTGAGCAACGAGGAAGGTTTAAGTAAAATATAAACATAAAAGGACACTTATACATATAATCAGAAAGATACAGTTTAAATGTTTATGTGAAAGAAAAAAAAGGAAGAAAGAAAGGATATCATGACCAGTGTGACGTCGTCCCCTGGTCGCAGCGCCAACTGTGATGTTCTATCCTGATCTACCACGGCACCAGTTGTGACATCCCCAAACAGCACCAATTGTGACGTCCTCGCCGCGGCGCCAGCTGTTCGCTCCTCGTTGCTCCGTTCGGGTGTCGCTGCTCCAAACGTGATGTCCGCCTGTCGCGTCAGTCGTGTTGTCTCGTCCTGTGACGACCAACTGGCTTGGTATCGGTCGCGGCACCCAAATGTGACGTTCAAACCTTTTGGTGATTCGGGTGGCAATCTGGTTAGATTTGATATCAGCCTCGTCGTTCCCAACTCGCTTCCAACGCCTGGTTACCAAGGTAACTGCATTGATCCCCAGTCTGCCTACCCACGTTGTGAATTGATCTTAGGCAGACGAGATCAATCAGTAGTCGGGGCCGTAATGCAAACTGAGTTCAACGGGGGTGATACCACACAAATATGCATAAAAGAAAATAAAATGAAAACTCAAAAGTTCAAAGTATCAAAGAAGAAGGTAATAAACTTTATGTCTAGTTGTTCGATACATAGGACTGCATCTATCTCCCGACCCGTTCTGTGGATTGTGACACGTCGTTTTCCGTTAGGCAAGTTTTAACGCTTCAAGTTGTTTGCTCTCTAAGAAATTGGTGTTTTCGGTGTGTCTTTGGACGAAAGTCGAAAAAAACTTATTTCGGTGGTCTGGATCTAAGTCGCTCTTCAAAATAATTGTTCTTGGGTTGAAGAGGAGTCCGGAATTTGCGTGAATCTTGGTCAGCTGAACTCACTGGAACTGCTGGAACTCAACTCTGGAAACTCGGAGCCCGAACTGATTTCTGCTCGTAGGGGCTTCGCTTTTATGGACGCCGACCAAAACCGGGATGGGTCTGTCGGCGTCGGGGGTTCCTCGATAATTCTAAATACATATCCACCTCTTTTATTTCTGGTTAGGGATTTTCCTCTTTTTCCATTTTGGGAACCTTTCCTCACTCCCACCTTCTCACCATACTTCAGAGGGCGTGAACTGCCCTCCCCACTTCTTTGTAGAAGCTTCTCATACCTACACTCTGGATAGGCGGCGACAGCCTCCTTCGTGCGTCACGTGATCCCTACTTGACCAATGATGTCTTAGTCGGGCGTGAACGAATCCGCGGCTTTGTTTCAGGAAGAAAAAATATCTTGCTTAACCAAAAAAAAAAATTATCTTTCCTCCTCCTTTTCTTCCTCTTAATCGCCGTTATCATTTCCCTAGCCGCAAACGGGACAATATAACTCTTGTTCTACACGTGGTTTTTGTCAGGTATTTTATCGCTAATTATCAGAATGGGTGGTCTTCTTAACACGGCCTCAAAAAAGAAACATCTCCAAAATTTCAGTCAGTCTGTCGCCTCGAAGCAAGAAGAAAAAACACTTCTGGGTCCCCATTCATTTTCTTTCGGTACATATTTCTGATAACATAATTTTAGGCCAAAGATGTTCTGCGGCAAGAAAATCGGTCAGTGTAGTTACTTCGTGTGTGTCGAGATTAATTTTTCCATATCTACCCAAAGCCCTGTAGTTACACCTGTGTTTTGTCAATTATCAAAATTAACATTTTCAATTGGACTTTTCTTTGGCGAACATTTCTTGATAACATAATTTTATTATCGCAGGCATAAAGATGTTCTGCGGCAAGAAAATCGGTCAGTGTGGTTACTTCGTGTGTGTCGCGATTAATTTTTCCATATCTACCCAAAGTCCCTGTTTTTCGTCACTTATCGAAATAACATTTTCACTTGAATTTTTTCTTTGGCCAGTCGACCAGCCGTTTGTTTGCGTACCCCTCTAGATAACACAGCCGTTATCAAAACACATCTGATTCTTTCTTTCTTTCCCTTTCTTTTTACTCAGAATTCCCCTGTCATTGTAATGACACACTTTCGCCATTTGTTGCTTATCAATATATCCATTGTCTCTTAGCCGTGTGTGTGTTCTGCTGATCACCCACGATTCGTCTCGCCTTTCTTTTTGCCTTCTTTTCTTTCTTTTCCTTTTCTGCCTCGTAAATGGTGCCACACAGAGCATTTGAGTAATGAGGAAGGTTTAAGAACAATATAAAGAAAAAAAGGACACTTATAATCAGAAAAATAGAGTTTATATGTTTATGGTAAAGAAAGAAAGAAAGAAAGAAAGAAAGAAAGAAAGAATATCATAGCGGAAACATGTCAGAAAGGAGGAAGTTTTAAGTAAAATATAAACATAAACTGGACACTAACACTTATAATCAGAAATATACATTTTAAATGTTTATGGGAAAGAAAGAAAGAAAGAAAGAAAGAAAGAAAAAGAAAATATCATGGCCAGAGCATGTGAGCAATGAGGAAGGTTTAAGAAAAATATGAACAAAAAATGACACTTATAATCAGAAAAATACAGTTTAAATGTTTATGGTATAGAAAGAAAGAAAGAAAGAAAGAAAGAAACAAACAAACAAACAAACAAACAAACAAAATATCATGGCCAGAGCATGTGAGCAATGAGGAAGGTTTAAGAAAAATATGAACAAAAAATGACACTTATAATCAGAAAAATACAGTTTAAATGTTTATGGTATAGAAAAAAAGAAAGAAAGAAAGAAAGAAACAAACAAACAAACAAACAAACAAAATATCATGGCCAGAGAATGTGAGCAATGAGGAAGGTTTGAGAAAAATATAAAAAAAAGGACACTTATAATCAGAAAAATACAGTTTAAATATTTATGGTATAGAAAGAAAGAAAGAAAGAAAGAAAGAAAGAAAGAAAGAATATCATAGCGGGAACATGTCAGAAACGAGGAAGTTTTAAATAAAATATAAACAAAAACCGGACACTAACACTTATAATCAGAAATATATATTTGAAAAAAAAGAAAGAAAGAAAGAGAATACTATAGCCGGAGCATCTCAGCAATGAGGAACTTTTAAGGAAAATGTAAAGAAAAAAGGATACTTATATTTAGAAACAGAAAAAGTCAGATTTTCAAGGAAACATACAGGAAAGATCCCTTCGAGAACTTGACACTCGTAGGACATATTGAATTTAAGAGAGACAAGGGAAACGCTAACCTAACGAATCAGCGTGTATAAATGAAAGGCAGAACAATGTTTGGGAAGGATAATGAAAATACCAAAATTTGAAAAGAGCTACGACAGATAAGAAGTTGTGGAGAGTCATGAACAAGTGTCTCCTAACGTAACATAACACTAAGAAGAAGAAGTATATCCTAAGTTTCCTCAAAGTAATAATGCTAATAATAATAATCGTCTCGGCTCGTCTACTGGAAACTCAAAAATGTATAATATAATGATTTTCTAAGCGCTGCTTAGATGTGGCACAAAGCCGGAAGCATAGAGCACCCAGTGAGGATCGAACTCACTACTCAGTCGTAATATGTTCTAGCAAGACAAGATTGCTAACCATTACACCACGCCGAGGTGCCCAAAAATGTATAATATAGATATACAGACTATTGATGTTAATATACAACCTTGCTTAGTAATACACTCTTATGGTTATTATTTCGCTAGCCTAGGTGTATAAATCAAATAACTAGTCACCAAGTTTGGGTCGTATTCACTAACGAACCATCGCTAGTGAATTTGTTATCTCGTTTAGATGAATAACGCAAATGAAGAAATTTATTACGGTGTCAATAGTATCTTCATCAATGATCCCGTTGTCATCAGTTCCCAAATAGATATTTATGCAGATGACACTACCATTTACACATGTATCAGTAGCAAATTCTGATAATGTAAAACTGCACTTGAAAAGGACATCTAACACGTGGTAAACTAGGTATAAGAAAATGGCTTGTAAATTTTAATGCCTCCAAACTGCTTTCATTTAACTACCACAGAGAACCTTCTTTTACTGCCTGCTACAAGCATGGCTGATGCTAAACTCCAGGAGAGCAACAAACTACCCCTTGTTGGCTTCACCTTTTCCACTGGCATGAAATGGAGTGATTATATCGAATCATTTGCTTCGTCAGCTGCAAGGAAATTTGGTTCACTGTGCCGTGCCAAAAATCAAAATCCATCTTGCACATTTACAAATCTACCATTCGTCTGTGCATTGAATACTCTTGCCATATGTGGTCTGGTGCTCCTGATCTACATTTCGAGATTCTTGACAAAATGTAAATAAAGATCTGTAATGCAATCAATCCGGACCAGGTATCTCGTCTTCAGTCACTTTCTCACCGATATGACGTCATTTCCCGCTCTCGTTTCTACAAATATTTTCATGGCAATTGTTCTGACGAGTTTTTTTTCCCCCTAGTGCCCCGACTACGCAAATGTAAGCGTGTTACCTGATTGGGAACTACGACCCACCGTTTAAATGTTGAAACAGCTAAATGCAACCGCCATAACAGTTTTTTTTCTCACACTTTCCACCTGTGGAACTCCCTTCCGTTTCCTTGCTTCCCTGATAACTACAATCTTCAAAAATTTAAATGCGACGTCAATTGCCATCTTCTTTAACGCTGTTAATTTTTTGTCCTTTCCTCGATCCTCCCTATTCTAAGTCTTCTCTTTTTCATTCATTCGTTGTAACCCACTGCGTTCTCTAAAAAAAATTACAAAAGTATTTCCCCTTCCATGACTCTCGTTTTGACGTGGTGTAGGTGCCTGTATATCCCAGCGACCCAAAGAATTCACACCTGACAGATTCAACCAAAGTGGATAGATCGAGGAATCGGACTAAATAAGAATCACAAGCCATTGGAGACGCCATGCTCAGATGTACAGACGTCAATCCCAATTTCAGTGTACGACCAACAATGACTGACGCACGATCCTGCAAATGACAAAATTTGATAGATCGCCTATTTCCCGAAAATGAATTACTGCTATGACTCAAGTTCTGACAAGAATGGTTGGAACTGCCACCGAGCGATTTGTTATGGCCTTGCGATTTTATCAACACCGTTATTGGTCGCCATTCAATCGATTGACCAATTCGCTGAAGATGATGAATGCAATTGTCACACACTACCAACTACTATAGATTACAGGGAAGAAGTTCATGAGTGAACGCCTTTTTTTACCTTTTTGGTAATCTAAATTAGATTTATTAAACCCGGTCCTAATAAGAACGAAAGATGACGCAGAGGCTCTCTTCTCTTTGTAAAGATTTCTGTATAAACATCATTTTCAGTAAGACATTTTCAAACCATAAAGTTGTTAATATCACCTGGCCGAGTGATTACCACATTCCTACAAGAAAACCCAGGTTAGAATCTTACCCTGGTTGAACTTCCAGTCAGGAGAGTTCTTAATATTATCGGCTTGGGGAGATAATACCAGCGTAATGCACTTTTCAGAGGTACCCGAAAACCATTCCACGTGTAAAAGAAAGGCTTGTGAGTCAAACTCATTAACCATAACTCTTGGGAGCGATCGATGTTTATTCTCGAACAGGGGTTTATAACTTTTTTTTTTCTTTTTTTTTACCCATGTACCACTTTTAATGTTAATTTTGTTTTTCGCGGATCCCTACAACCATTCAATTAAAAAAATAGATTAATTTATTTTTTTTACTAATGAATAATATTATGAATTGTTTATAGAAATAGTAAATGTATATGCTTTATTTTGGAGAAAATCTAATTTAAAGAAAATAAATTTATATTTAACAACTAAATTCTATGGAAAATTTATGTACACTAGCAAAATAACTCATAATAAACCACTTTAAAATAGAACCCTGTGGGCTCCAGTATTATTTTATGGACACCCAGTGTCCATAAGGAACTTAGTTGAGAAATACTATTCTCGAACAAAATAACAAGCTGAAACTGATGATCACGCTAGGAATTGTAACTAAAATCCACTCAGTACAATTGCAATTATGTTCTGCCAGTACAAAGAACAAATTTTCCCGAGTATGCGTATTGCACCAGTCACCCTAAGTGACAGATACCACTAGGAATACAACGGTCAGCTATATAATGACAGTGGTCATTGCATCATAGCAAGCAGTAATTAATGAATTTGACTGCTGTTCAGCGTATTGATGTGACATTCTTCGCTAATTTTATTTCGCTTATTTTTTTTTCTCTTTAAGAGTGTAAAGAGTTGACGTTAATATTTACTATCATTAGTAAGTTTGAGGAAGTGTGGATGGTATAAGGGTTAGCATTTCGAAAAGATAAGTCGGCGAGTCGAGTTCGAATTACAGCCGAATTCGCCACATTCACTGTCACGAAAATGGCATTGCGAAAGGTAGGAATCAGTCACGTTTTCGCTCAGCTATGAATTAAACACAGATCAGAATGGGATCACTAGCCGTGACAGGTGGTGAGTCTAGAAGAAGAATAACTCCCTATACAAAATTTTATGTAGCCCGAGCACATACTTTGCATCTATCGACACAGTTCACAATGACTCTATAATTTCGGTTGTGGCCAGTCTCATTGTTTGTACTGTTTTCCTTACTTTCGTTTCCATTTTTCACGACGTTTCGGCCGTTGTACACTCTGGCCTTCTTCAGGTGAGTAGAATTTCAAACTGTACCCTTTATTTCGTCCTGCATCAACGAAACGATTTCTTTTAGTTATACACTTTATGTTATACGAAGGAAAGATGTAGAATCGATTCTAGGAGGCAACGGGAGGAAGATCTCCAGGAAAACGCATGCTGATTACTTGGCTTAGAATTTTGTGACGAGCAGGCCATCTGGACGAAGAAGGCATGTTGACTCTTCAGAATTCTTGGGGAGCTTTGATGTTTTCAAACCGTTTTGGTCTTATATCCAAAACATGGACAAAGGCAATCCATAATTACACGCTCACGTTTTTTTTTTGTTTTTTGTTTTATTAGTAGTTTGTTATCCTAACCCAGCCCCACATTCTGTAACTTAACAACTTGACTTATTCGTCTATCAAAATCGCAAATCTGTCAGTTCACTCCTTCTGTCTCTGTTTACTTTCAGGACGTGTAGGACGATGGCTCTTCACAGCTTCCTGTCTTTTGCTGATTGAAGTAAATTGATCCATTACCACCTTTCCTTGATCTCGTTTTGGCATCTATTCACACAGACTCGTTAAGTAGGTTATTCGCTGCTCGTGTTTCTATCGCAATTGTCTTAAATATTTAAATTATATTCGCACTCACATAATGGATAGCAATGTTTTGTGATGTTAGACGGCTTCGCTTGCGATTTTGCTTATGTCAAGCGAAAGCTCGTTATCACTTCTAAATATGCTCTTTATATTCGGGACTTTGTAGACGCCGCTACTAGCAGTAACGCCTTCCAATAATATCCGCACTAGTAATACTTGTTCAAGTAGTAATCGCCAAATAGTATAATAATCAGAATAGAATCGTAATCCGTATAGCCGTAGCGAGAGAACGTATATCAATAGCGGACAGACAAGAAGAGTGAACTGTGATCGTATAGTCATCACGTTACTTCCTATTTATTCACTTCCTTTATGATCACGTGATCTATTAAATAATGGAATCGCCCGCGTTACTTACTGGCGATCTAGTTTCAAACCACGGTGTCGGCAACGACACTTACTTTTATACAATACAATGTAAGTATGTTTTAAAGAATTCCCCATTTGTATCTTATTTATAGATATGTAGTGTGGAATCAACATTGTATGCTAAATGTCTGCTTCACGGATCAAGCATTCTTCAGATCATGAATATGTGAAACTGGGAGCCATCAGGCATTGTTAATTCTTGTTGCCCACACTGATGATTCAGAGATAGCTCGATAGATAGATACTAAACATTTTTAAACACTTCGCCCCAAACAAGCAATAAAGCCACTAAATCGCATGAGGTTACTGAGTATGAAAGAATATGAGAAAAAGAAAAACATTGTAGAGGAAGAACAACAAAAGAACAGGCATTAAGAAAACATTCTTTTTTTTTTACATCTTTGGATACAGAGTTCAGCAGATTTCATTTATTTTTTAATAATAATAAAATAGAAACATAACTAAAGGACAAGAACAAAGGAAGAGTAATCAGGAAGACAGCAGACAGCGATTGACATTGCATTTAATTTTTAGAAGTTGACTGGGAAGGAAGAAACCGGAAGAAACTTCCACAAGAGAAAAGTGTCATAGAAGAAACTGTTAGCATAGAACTTACGGTTGCATCTGGATATTTCAAATATAAATCTAGTACTCCGCTTAAATTAATAAAGTCTAAGTACCATAGAGTAAAGTTAATCAGAAGAATTTCCAAGAAAGTATTGATAGAAAAGCCACAGTCATACAACATTGCGACGATGGGAATGTGACTGAAGCCGCGATCCCATGTCAGGAGCAATAATATTGCGGATTCTTCTTTGGATTTTATCAAGAATCTGACAATGCACTTGATTATTATTGACCCAGGGCTAGGTGTTCATAAATAACATATCTATCTATCAGGTATGAATCCTCTTCTTCTCCCCCACCTATGGGTAATTAGCAAGACAGACCGGGCTCTATAGGCTTGGATAGCAACTGGTCTACCGCCAAAAGAAATGGCAAGCTACTGCGGGAAAAAATCTGCCTCGTCAGTCATGTATCGAAAGATACACGATCGCCTAAGTCTGTATCAGGCATGGCACATAATTGGCTGATCTATCTATCTATCTATCTATCTTAGTTTTCATCTATCTATCTATCTATCTATCTATCTATCTCGGTTGTTCAACTGTCTGTCTGTCTGTCTGTCTCTGTCTATGTATGCATCTATCTATTTCAGTTGTTCATCGGTATATCTATCTATCTATCTATCTTAGTTTTCATCTATCTATCTATCTATCTATCTATCTATCTATCTATCTCAGTTGTTCAACTGTCTGTCTCTGTCTATGTATGCATCTATCTATTTCAGTTGTTCGTCGGTATATCTATCTATCTCAGTTTTCATCTATCTATCTATATATCTATCTCAGTTGTTCAACTGTCTGTCTGTCTTTCTATGTACGCATCTATTTCAGTTGTTCATCGATATATCTATCTATCTATCTATCTATCTCAGTTTTTATCTATCTATCTATCTATCTCAGTTGTTCAACTGTCTGTCTGTCTGCCTGTCTCTGTCTATGTATGCATCTATCTATTTCAGTTGTTCATTGGTATATCTATCTATCTATCTATCTATCTATCTATCTATCTATCTATCTATCTATCTCAGTTATTTAACTGTCTGTCTCTGTTTGTCTATCTATTTATCGCTCTATCTCAGTTTTATTTATCTGTCTATCTATCTCTTTTTTCAAATTTCTTCACTAGTCTCTTTTCTCAATCATTCAGTAATGTTAAGTCTGGTACAAGGCCATAAATCTGCATTATCCGGTGAAGATCAAAACCACTGCCCAGAAATATTATGCATCCCTGAGATTTTGGCTCAGTGCCCATGACTATCTCGTTAACCAAAATGGTCCACCTTCTATATCAATTCTCTTTTTCGTGTATCAGCAATTTTGCTCACAACCTTCTCCTCGAATAGTCAGTTTTAGTAGATATAAAAGAGAGGGTGTTATTTTCAAATTGAATGCGCACGATATAGCCGAAAGGTAGAAACTCATTGCTGTCTTCCCCCATTTCGCTTTCATGATTTCCTCTCGGCTCAGAAAAAAAATAACAGAATTGAAAAGACAAATCGTCGCCGAGTTGATAATCGTGCTGTGTGATCAAGTTCGATTGTAGATTAGGTTATATTATTCAAATATTCAAAGATATGTCTTTTTTTTATTCACGGCGAATTAGACATTGTCAAAGAGATCATTTTGAAAATATCCTGATTATATATTCAAAAGGAAGTGTTAATATTGGTAACAAAAGATATCTATCGTCAGGGTATGGCTTCTATACACTTTTACTCGTAGATAGATTGACAATTAGAAAGATATATATCCGTTGCAAGACAACTGCTGGACTAATCCCTTTCATGATTATATTCTCGGTAATATCTGTGAGATAGAGTAGTGATTATATGTTCAATGTACAAACTTGATACTTGTGCATCACGAGATCACCCAACCTTGGGCTTGAGAATTTAAAACAATGAAGAGTGTTTTTTTTTTGTTAATGATGATGAAGTAAAACGTTTTTTGTTGTATTTTGTAGTCACGAGTTAATATATTTATCGATTTCAAATGGAGATATGTATGGACGTATCAATGGATGTTTTCGTTGCTTTTATAGCTGTCGTGTATTTGCGGGCAGATCAACAAAGCGGAAAGCAATAAACACAACTACAGCACAATAAACATGTAACTATTGCAATTGACTACATCAATAAAGGTCTACTCTAAAAACTCGCTGAATATAAAGCAAAAAAGATTTTTACATAAACTAATAAACCCAATCTCTCTCTCTCTCTCTCTCTCTTTCTCTGACTCTCTCTCTCCCCCAATATTTTGCAATTTTCTCCGATCTATCGTATCTTCTCTGAAGTTGTAGCCCAACATAAACAATGACAACATCTTATATAAAATGTATTAAATCTGACAAATATTTTAATATATTTTCTATTTATACGTTTTTTATGGAACACTTGTTTGAGTAAATGCTCTATTTTTAATTAAACAGTCTAATTACTACAAAAAAATTAAAGCATCATCACTTTCTGTAACAACTCTAACCCTCGGAAAACATCTTTACACAACACATATATATATATATGTGTGTGTGTGTTTGTGCCCGATGGAGTTTTTGTGTGTGTGTGTGCGTGAGTGTGTCAGAAATGGTGTTTAGCAATTCCCAGGTACTACTGAAAACTGAATTTCCGATATCGATAAAAATCAATCATTCCTAAATTAATACTTTGGGCAAGTATGCACGACACTGTCTCATACGTTTCATTGACACTTAGTGACTCTACACACACACACACACACACACACACATATATATATATATATATATATATATATATGCACGGATGTTGATGGTAGTTTCACACCAATAATCCGTAAATCCGATAAAATGGTGTGATATCTATCTATCTCTCTAAAAACACACACACACACACACACACACACACACACACACACACACACACATATATATATATATATATATATATATATATATATATATATATATATATATATATATATATATATATATATATATATAAGTGACCCTGGGGACAACAAGAATTGAGAGGTGGCTTCTCAAAACATCCTGATTATTGGCCTTGCCGCCGGATGTAGTTTGTAGTCATACCCAGGACATGTATCAATTTGTATATTTATCTTTGTTAGTCTGTCTCTATCTGATTATTTTTAAACTTTGGTAACGATCTATCTATCTGCCTGCCTGTCTGTCTGTCTGTCTGGCTGGCTGGCTGGCTGGCTGGCTGGCTGGTTATCACTAACATTTTCTTTATTGATTATTTATCTCTAAATGTAACAGTGACTCTTTGAATTTACTTAGTGGGCAAGAAAGAGGCGTATTTCTTCCATTTTACGTCAACGGTGTATCATTTTACTATTCAAACACAATTTTTGTCGAATATGTATAAAGATCTTGTCATATATAGTAAGAATCTCTCATCATTTCAAGCTGTTAATAGTCGAATCAGAAATTAAATAGCCATGATTAAAAACCATTCTTTTATACACAGCAACTTAAGCGACCAGGACATATTACGGCCGAACGTAACAATAACATTTTGCTAGGCAGATGGCACTTCTGCTGATGGCTGATTCAGGAGAAAAGCTAAGTGAAATATGAAACAAGTTAATCCAGGAAATCAAGACGAAAGGATTTACGATAATTGAATTAAATTGTCAGCAAAATGGAGAATCAGAAATGATAGCGGAATCTGGTATGTGATTCACACTAGGAAATACCCGAGGTCAGAATCGAATTTAATGTCCACTAGGATCCATGAGCTAACAAGAGTTGATCTTTGATGACACCAATTTGTACTGGGATCACTCAAAGTGATATATATATATCAAACAATGTTCTGTAATCAGTAACAGAATCGAGCATCGAAGATGCCTGTGGTTGCAGCAACAGAAACATGAAGTGAACCCAGTTGACATTCAGACATACACACACAAGAAAATGCGGGTAGGAGGAAGTCTTAGTTGAGATAACAAAAAAGGCAAAATTTACTAAGAGCTACAAAGGACAGGAAATTATGGAGAGCCATAAACGCCAACGCCCTGAAGAGATACGGCACATAGAATTATGAGAATATTCATTCCTTCTTTGGTTTAATTGACATATAATTAAAATTAAATTATTGCAAGGCATACCCTTTTTAAGAAAGTCGGTTATCTAAAATTTTAGGTTAGCCAGCTCTAACATTAACATTAGTCAACGAGGTAGATTAACCTCAGTCTCTTTAGACAGAACACTGTATTTATATGTATTTATTGTTGGAGTTTTCGGGTTAAGCTGGTGTACTAGTGAGCCAGCTGAAATGAGCTGACTCATTTTATAGTTCACCAATAGAAGAGTTAACCAATCAGAAGGCTCAAAATATTCAATGCGACGTGTATAAATGCGGCCATGTTTTTTCCCGAATATTCAGATTGAGTAGAGTGTCTGAATCGTGAGTGTTAATCTTTAACGTTGTTTCATTGAACAAATTACGTACTGCGCTGTATTCTATATTCTTAGACTATAGTGAACATGGTCAACATTTATGAGGTTGCTAAACATGAAATAACGAATCTTTGGTTGGTTGTTGATCCTGTCCTCTAACGAAGTAACTTCCTTAGTATATATAAAAAAAACTTTACACTTATTACTGACTATTGTTTTTTCCAGATAATTTTTCTTTCAACATATTGTTACTCATATGCCCAATCAAAATGATTACAATGAAACAATATTGAGTAATCTTACTGTATGATTACAAAGCTGGATCATTTTGCCTGTGAAGCATTTCACAATGTCAAGGTGGCGTTTGGTAATGGTATTGTTGAACTCGGAATTGTACAGAAGTTTTGTTCAGAAGTTTATAGTCTTGAAAATAAATCAAGGGAAAGAACACGATTGGTTATCAGACTAGATCAATTGAATGTTTTGTTTGACTAAAATTCGAGAATTACAGTCCGAAAACTTGCATCAGATCTCGAAATATCTCACACATCTGTTTCTCGGCACTTGAAAGCAATTGGAAAAGTAAAGAAACTGGATAGGTTTGTTCCGCATGAACTGACTCAAAAAACTAAGTGTGCTCTTTTTTTTACATCGAATCATTACATGCGATGAGGAATGGATACTCTTTGACAAATGTAAGTGACTAGATCATTGGTTAGATGCAAGTGAATTGCAAAAACTATACCTGAAACCTCAAAGAGATTATTCATTATTCATCATTGCCTCAAGGGAAAACAATAACAGCAAACCTCGTATTGGGTAGAAATTGGGTGCATGCAAGAAAAATTGATAAAAAAAGAAACATCCTCGGCTTGTGAATAGGGATGGCGCAATTTTGCTGCACGATAACGCATGGTCGCACGCTTCTCACTCAAATGACAAAAAACTGCAGAGCTTGAATAGTTTATCACATCAAAGGCTGAGAATTATTTTTGTTATGATGTTGATTTGGGGTTAGTAGAGACAAATGCCAAATAACACGTAACAATAAAAAGGGTTTTAATAGGTTGGTAAAAAGGTACAGAAATCACCTGAGTAGTCAATAACTAGCTCAGCTAAGAACTTCTCGGTCTATCTGTCTTTCCCCATGCCAACTGACATGCCACTATTTAAAGTCTTTGTTCACAGACGCAGACAAGTTCATCTTCAAGAGGGGTGGTAGGTTTCCGACACAACAATTTTAAAAATAGGATCAAGAATTTAGATGTATGTTGGTAACAGTCATTCCTTTATAAAGAGCACCATTTCTTAACATTTTTACATTTATTTTAAATAGAAATAATCTGTCTCAATCTGCTCGTATCACTCTTAATAATTCTATTTGGTTTCATTTGGTTTATTTTGTTTTATGGCATATCAACCTCAATGGGTTATTTAATACTGACAAAATTTTCATTGTTGGCAATATTTTTTTCAAAAAATCTATTTCTGGTTGGTTGGTTGTTTTGCTTTATGGCATATCAAAACCTCAGTGGGTCATTTAATGCCAACAAAATTTTGAAATAGATTCTTAACGATAGTTGGGTTTGTTTTACGGCATATCAATCTCAATGTGTAACTTAATGCCGACAAAACTTTTGCTGCTGCTAATATTTTTTTCCTTCATAAATCTATTTTTGGTAATATTTTTTTTCTTCAAAAATGTATTGCTGGCAATATTTTTTTACGAAAAGTATTTCTGGTATTAAAATCTATTTTTACACTTTCATGGTGTTTTGACCCCAGTTTGGGGATTAACTATTTGCCCATAGCTGAGACCCTAGGAGGTGCTACCTCCCCGAGTCAGGGTGGACTTGGGAAGACCAGCAATTAAGAGATGGTTCCACGCTACTCAAAACCTCGTGATAAGAGGCCTTGCTGTTGAACATATCTATCTCAGTCTATTCATTTGTCTTTCCATCCATCTATCTATCGATCTAAGTATGTCCATCTCTCTCTATCTGTGACAATCAATTACTCTCTCTCACAATCTAAGTTTCTTCATTTCTCTCTTTCCCTATTTCTGTATGTTATCCCTTCATTTCTCTCTCTTTCTTTCTCTCTCTCTCTCTCTCTCTCTCTCTCTCTGTGTGTGTGTGTGTGTGTGTGTTTATCGATCTATCTATTTATTTCAGTATGTGCATCCCTCTATCTGAATTATCTCTAAGCCCGTTCATCTTTCTCTATCTCAGTCTGTTCATAACTCTATATATTTCTCATTCTATTCATCTCGCTTTATCTCAGTCTATTCATCTCTGACACCCTCTCTCTCTCTTTCTCTCTCTCTCTCTCTCTCTCTATCTATCTATCTATCTATCTATCTATCTATCTATCTTTATATCTATTTCAGTATGTTCATATCTCTATCTGAACCAGTTAATTTATCTCTCTGCCTGTGTCTCATTGTCTCCATATCTATCTATCTATCTATCTATCTATCTATCTATCTATCTATCTATCTATCCCAGTCTCAGATAGTCTCTTATTTTATATGTTTTGTGTGTAAAAAGTGTCCATCCTATCTCTTCCTATATGCATATTGACATGTATATCCCTATGAATTTTTAGACAATTCTGCCTCTAAAACTAGTTCAACGTGGATGAGTATCCGTTAAAAATAAACTTGCATTCCAAACTGATTGGGCATTGTTTTTACTTTAATGGATTAATTTCTTGATTATTGTTAAAATTATTGAATATGTGATAAAAAAAAAACCTTCAAAAAGAGAAAGTGAGCTAGTTTTGAAAAAGGCATGAACCCTTCAATGTTTATGCAATTCTTAAAAATTCAGCGGTGACCCATACTTTTGTCCTATAGTGTGACTACACACAAACATACACACACACACACACACACACACACACACACACACACATATATATATATATATATATATATATATATATATATAAATGTATATATATATATGTATGTATATAAATAGATGGAGATAGAGATATATTTGTGTGTGTGTGTATCATATATAATGTGATTAATTTAATATCTGAATCAAGATTGAAAATAAGTGACTGGCATGACATTTTATAATATTTGACCTTATTAGTTGTATCAGTCCTGGCCAAAGATGCATACCAAAAAGTTAAGCACACTAATAAGAAACAGAAAAAAAAACATTCGAAACAAAGGAAAGAGTATTCGACTGTTACGTGATATCTGTCCTCCTATATGAATACTGTACAATCTCTTCAAAGATGAAGAAGAGACTTGAAGTAACAGAAATATGGTTCTACAGAAATACCATGGACCGAACATGTGAGCAACGAAGAGGTTTTCGGGAGAATAGGATTTCTGAACCCCGTAATAAAGAAGGGGGGTTTGAAAAACCTGATTGTTATGGGACCTTACCCATAATAACATAATGGACGATTCCATACGTAATAAATACTGCGCCTCAAAAGGAAGCAGGGCGTTCAGTCCGAAATCAGGTGACTGGCTGATCGGTTGAACTATCTGCCTTCGGGCGGGGAGAAACCCGAACGAGGCTACGCCGAAGGGCGGAGACACTTTCGAGGAGGTAAACCGACGCTGAACCCGTTTATACGGGTTCAAAGGGCATATTTTTGGCCGAGCCCACGGGCTCGGAGATCCCACGTTAAACCGGCCTTGTGCCACATGATGCCCTCGTTGCGGGGTGACTAAATACCGTTCAGTCTGAAGTCTGGAGGGAGGTCCGTCTGAAGTCCGTCAGGAGTCTGTCAGTCAGTCAGAGCGAGCGAGTCAGTCAGTCGAGTCAGAGGCAGTCCGAAACAGAATCGCGTTCAGACAATTACTACTAAACCTGATTGTTCGTACTAACACTTTCTACTTCTCTGTATATATTCCTGTTTGTAATATATCTGTGTTATTCCATATCCGTGTTCGAGTTCTTCTTTATTAGTTCTACCTTGGACTATCACCGTGGTACAAGGAACCGGATCATAAAACTGATACTCACAGGACAGATTGGGGGAACGAGAGACAGAAGAAATTAGCGCGAAAAATATTTGATGGGCTTCAGCAAATGGATGTTAGAACACGGCTTGGAAGAAATAACAAAAAGAAAAAACTTATAGACCTACAAGGAACAGGAAGATGTGGCCAGCCATGATCACCTACGACCTGAAGGGACATGTCGCATAAAAGAAGCAGCATTGCCTCGACGAACGAGTAACCAGCCATTGCCCCGAGTATCGTGTGTAAGTATTGCCTCGCAGAGCGAGAACTAAAAGATACGTGTACCAACACACAGGATATGTTCCCCGAAAGAAAACTTCTCTCTCTCTGTATTCTCTGAAAGAAACCTCCTCCTTTTATCAACAACCAACTTTCAACATAAAAGAGTTTCGTTATACAAAGTAGGTATACAGAGAAAAAGAAAGTGTTTCACACTTATACACATTAATATTGTCTATTACAATATACAGAAATTTTATATATTGCATAAGAGTGAGGAACACATTTCGAACCAAAGCGATAGTGCTATGGTAATTTACACAAGCACGAATGGACTCTACTAGCTATAAATACGAGCAGATACTGCCTTTTTGGTGAGAGGGAAGTTTCCAGCAATTAGCTGTGACAGTCGGACTGAACATGATTGTCGTAACACTCTCGTTTGTATATGTTTGTATTACTGTTTCTGTTAATATATTTGTTTAACTAAATTCCTCTCTTTGTGTCTTTATTTGTGGTCCTAACAAAGCCACAACAGATAGATAGATAGATAGATAGATAGATAGATAGATAGATAGATAGATAGATAGATAGATAGATTAAAAAAGAAAGCTGCTGTAGATAGATAGATAGATAGATAGATAGATAGATAGATAGATAGATTAAAATTCTTAGATAGATAGATAGATAGATAGATAGATAGATATGAACAGATTAAGACGAAAGCTGCGATAGATAGATAGATAGATAGATAGATAGATATGAACAGATTAAGAAAGCAAGCTGCTGTAGATAGATAGATTAAAAATCTTAGATAGATAGATTAAAAATCTTAGAAAGAAAGAAAGAAAGAAAGAAAGAATGAATGTAACTATTTGTGAGATTTTACAAAATATACTTGTACCTTGATCTTTGCGAGGACATTTTCTACCATTTAAACATCAATTTTGTCTCGATCCCTTACGACCTCTTGAGGGAATAGAGAAGCTTTCCACTTTTCCTGAGCACTTAACACGTCACATTAGTCTCCATTTACTTTCATAACCCAAACACTACCGTCCTATGCCCTCTCTCCTTTCCTTAAAAATAGAAAACTTATTTTCGACTTTGGACAGCTTTTCTTTCTTATTTTCTTTCTTTTTTACTTCCTTCATTTTTTTTAACAGGAATTTTTCTCTAGTTGATCCCATTATAGCCGAAAATTTATTGACAGCGGCTACTATAGTGAAGGCCTTTTACCTACCTCAATTCCTCTCATCTTTTCTTTTTTTAAAGGTCCCTTTCATGAGTAAGTCGCCTGGATTCCTTCCCGTGGACTGTTGAAGCAAAATTAGAAAAAGAAATGATCGCTTCTGGCAAGGAATTATGCTGATCGATATTGCTCAAAATATATTCGATTGTTCGAGCCAGATAGGAAAAAAAATTCATAGGGATATGCGTGTCAATAGGCATTTATGAAGAGAGGTGATGAATGCTTTTTGCACACAAAAAATAAAAAATGCGTGACAATGCTAGACTGAGATAGATAGATAGATAGATAGATAGATAGAAAGAAAGAAAGAAAGAAAGAAAGAAAGAAAGAAAGAAGAAAAAGAAAGATGAATAGACTAAGAGATAATTGAACTGACATATAGAGATATGAACATATTGAGATAGATAGATAGAGAGAGAGAGAGGGAGAAAGGCGGAGAAAGGATGATGGAGAGAGAGCTGAGTAGACAGAGATAGGGAGGGATGAACAAAACGAGAAAGATATAGAGATGTGTACGGACTGAGATTCAGAGAGATGAACTGACAGATAGAGTGATGAACTATATATATGAACTATATATATATATATATATATATATATATATATATATATATATATATATAGATAGAGAGAGAGAGAGAGAGAGAGAGAGAGCTGAATAGACGGAGATGGAGAGGGATGAACAAAACGAGAAAGATATAGAGATGTGTACGGACTGAGATTCAGAGAGATGAACAAACTTAGAGATAAATAGACAGATAGAGTGATGAACATATTGAACTATATATATATATATATATATATATATATATATAGAGAGAGAGAGAGAGAGAGAGGGGGGGAGGAGAGAGAGAGAGAACTGAATAGACTGAGATGGAGAGAAAGAAACGGAATAAGAAAAATATAGTGATATGAACACACTGGAGATTGAGAATGATGAACAAACTTAAATAAATTAACTGACAGAGCTAGAGAGAGAGATGAACATACTAAGAAAGAAAGAAAGAAAGAAAGAAAGAAAGAAAGAAAGAAATGAGAATGAGTAGACAGATAGAGCGAGAGAGATGACCATAATGAGAAAGGGAGAGATAGATAAAGAATGGGTATATTAATGCTAATTAATATTAATTCTCTACTGGAGGATATTAATTATATTATATTATATTAATGCTAATTAATATTAATTCTCTACTGGAGGATAAAACCCAAGCCTAACCATTCGAATGGTCGCTGCTCTAGTTTCTGGAGCAACTTTCTTTTTTTTACGGATTTACTAAAGCACGCTGAACCAATTTACAATGCAGAATTGACTTTCTCCAAAACTGGTTACCAATCAACTCTAGAGTGACTGGTCTCACCCTGCTATTAATGCATATTTTGGACAGAACTGATGGTTTCTGGAGCGTTTTTTTTTTTTTTTCTTAAGCTGGTCACTCATCTTCAATTAAACCTGATATAATCCCCTATTTTTGTACACCTTAGCAATCTTTTGCAGAAAATATTTTTAGATTCTAAGAATTTTTCTGCGATCTACCCATACAAGACCTACGAATTAACCCATAGCTGGATGATAAGAGACAGATTCATAATGTCCCCAACGGTATCTACGCGTAAGTTAATATAAAATACCCGACTGGAATTAGAAATCTGCTCTTCAAATTTTCAATAACGAGTCAGTATCTATTACAGAACTCGCACATTTAAGCCTACAGCAACTGGTCTTACCAAGCAATCACACATGTAGGTACTTTGCTTTTTAACATCGGTGATAGTAAAAGAATCAAGGAAAGCTGTATAATATATATAAACCTTGTGTAACAGCAAAATTGTTCAACTCTTAGAACAGCAGAATTGTCCAATTGTTAAATTAAGCTTTTATCCGTTGTATTTTAGAAATGATTAAAGATATCTTACTGCAATTCTCCGGGAGGTTTTTTAACACTATTCGACTCTACTTTGAGAAATAATAATGTATAATTACTCTCAAAGCTTAACGGAAGTATCGTGATGATATCGATCATAAACGGAAATGACATGTTCCTCATTAATTAATCATAGCTAAAGATCGGAAGCTCAGGAAGGATCAAAATAAAGTTCGAATATATAACTCTTATTCCGGGATTATTTTCCAACTTATTCAAGATGATCTTCCTCCTCTTTAACTTTCTAGCTTTCTATCTTGGAGCAACAAGGTCCCTCACACGTTTCACGTACGATTTCAATTTCAAGTTTTTTTGACTGCTCATTGGACTGTCATAACTGAATCTCCTCTCTCAAGGGCTAAAAGTCTCATGAATTGTTTTTGATTTTTTCTAATTGGTTTCTTTAGATCTAAGTTAAAATGAGGATCTCTCTTCCTGTTCTGACCTCCTGGTCAAGTTTTCCTCTTTACTGTTCCCTCTTTTTAAAACTTATTGACCGTTCTACTGATGGTTTTTTAATGAACTTTGAAAATGGAAACCAGAGTATGAATTTTGGTACCATCATTGAAAGCCTGAATGATATTTTCTTCTCATCATTGCTCGGTTGGGAAGACAGTGGGTCTGACACAAAACAATTTTGACCAAATTTCTTTTTAGCTGGAAAACTCAAATGGTTTTTCAATGATTCTTAGGACAAATTGTGTCAAGATCGCTAAACATCTTATCTGGAAACATGTAAAAAAGAAACTCAATTACTTTAATAGTTTTTAGATATGAAACATTTTGTGGGATGGATAATTATGCTGTTACACGATTTCGACAATTTTTCTGTTACACCCACTATCTATCTATCTATCTATCTATCTATCTATCTCTCTCTCTCTCTCTCTCTCTCTATATATATATATATATATATATATATATATAGAGAGAGAGAGAGAGAGAGAGAGAGAGAGAGAGCTTGTGCGTATTACCTTATGTAGAAATATTTTGAGATGGGTGCATTCAGCGAGATTTTGAAGTAGGCCTTTATTGATGTAGCGATATGCAATAGTTACACACACACACACACACACACACACATATATATATATATATATATATATATATAATTTATAAATGTTTTCTATTTGTAGCTTATCGTATTGTAATACACGGTGTTTAAATTAAAAACATAAATTAGGCGTCTATTTAAAATACCATTAATAATAAGTTTTGATGATGTAATATGTGTGTGTATGTTTCGGTGTGTGTGTGTGTGTGTGTGTGTGTGTGTGAAGACAAATATAAAACAAAACTTAGCTGATGTGGTTCCTGCTCATGAGGACTTATCAAGGCAAATAATAAATATTTCTTTTGTCATATATGTACATGGTGCGATGGATAAATTGTCGTCTAAATTACGCAAAAATGAAAATAACACTGACATCTCATTTTGATAGATATATTTACCAAAATTTGCGCAAAAATATCTTGAAATACAAAAAAAAAAATAGCATCTGTTCAATAAAATCGCCATTGGTTTCAAACACGGCTTCCAGACAACTTCAGAATCTTCTGCAGCTCTTCTGGACGGTCTGCTCGTTTAAGTTGGTGAGTGCTGCCAGAATCCTTGCCTTTAGTTCATCTTTGGTGTTACAAGGAATTTTGTTGGTCTCTCGCTTAACTGCGCTCCACACATAATAATCAAAGAAGTTGCAATCTGGAGAGTTAGGTGGCCAGATGTAAGGGGTTGTAGGAATTGTTTGACAACCATGAATGGGTTCTCCTCTTTGTGTAGCAGAGTCCAATTGCCAGACACAGGGTATTCCAGCAGTAACCCACTTCACCCAGGGCAGCTCTATCTTTTCTAGGCAATTGATGTAGTCCTCAGTGTTGAGTCCTAGGCCCTCACCAATAGATTCGGAAGTTCTTTTCTTATCAGAACGACCAGAGATTTTTTTCTGCGCTGCCATACATTCGTAATCATCATTAAAACCATCAAACCTTTTCCGAAACCTCGAAGCTTTTCTCAGATTCACACCCAAAACTCTGAAATGCTTGTATTGACGTTTCTGGTGCAAACGCCAAGCAGAACAGCACGCCGTTTCCAAATTTCAGGCTGAGTGAATTGCGTTAAGGTGATTTTTTTTTCCTCATAGACGGTTTCAAACTGACCTTTCTGTTCTGTGCAGTCGACAAAATAAATAAAAAAAGACAAAGCGCAAAGGGTGAAAATAAAGATACAAAATGGCGACAATTTACTCATCGCACCCTCTGTGTGTGTGTGTATATATATATATATATATATATATATATATATATATATATATAAAGAAAGAAAGAAAGAACAGATATATAAATTAAAAGTGAAAATATTTTTCAAATCGTAGTTAAATAAAACGTATTCTAACCTAAACACCCCCAGAAATCTTTAAATATACAAATAGAAAAAATGCCGTAAGAATTTTTACCGTTAACAATAAAATTTAAAAAAAAAACAAGACGACATGCATTTAACGGATGTCAGATTTCATTGAAAAATACATCCAAAACGTAACTAATAACTGATACATCAAAATAGAGACATAATGAACACGCAGACACCCCTTGTCTGGTTGAATTGGATTTCTCTGTATCCTTGGAAACGTGAATTATGATTTTTGCTGTGTCTTTAAAACCCAGTAATTTTAAAAGTTACTCCAAAATTCGCTTGAGGATGAAATGGAACTAATGTCTTTAATTTAATTACAAAATTAAATTCGGAGCTTTTAGCATCCATTTTTGAAACATGGTTAGAACTGTGTAGCGAAAAAAAAACATTTTAAATCAATTAATTTATAATATATAGCGAGAGAGAGAGAGAGAGACAGACAGACAGACAGAGACAGAGACATCTAAAACGCAAGTGGTACATAGATAGATAGATAGATAGATGCAAATGATATATATATATACATACATACATATATACATACATACATTGTTGTCATTATTTACGTTAAGATACGTTTCGTGAGCAGATATGATCCATCGAGAAAAATCGTCGAATATTGTATGTTTATAAACAGTAATTTGAACATTGCTAACCAGACGCTTCTCTGTAGCTGAATTTAATAACACGTCAGATCAAATGACAGTTTGCGTATAGGAATAGAGGTTCTATTCTTGTCGACAAACACATATCTACCACGACATTTCTCGAACATTCAAGACGGTAAATTTAATTAGTACTGTTTAATTAAAAACGGAGTATTTACTTAAATACATTGTAACTTTAAAAATAAAGTATAAACAGAAAATGTATTAAATAATTGTCGGACTTAATCCATTTCATTATTTATACATAGCTATATATCATAGAGAGAAAAGATGCAAATGAATAGATAGATAGATAGATAGATAGATAGATAGATAGATAGATAGATAGATAGATAGATAGATGCGTGTGCGATGACACTGATGCACTTTATTGTTCACTTCAGTACCACTGAAACATCTTGTAAATAGAAATTAATTAGCTATGGTAGAAGCCGTGAAAATTACACGGGGCTTCTTTTTAATTTGAAAAACAACTTTAAGTAATTAATCTAGTTTAATAATGCATGAAAAGAAATACTGAATAGCTATTTACGACTTTCTGCTGCTTAACATTATATTGTGTAAATGTCTTCTCCAGATAATTTGCTGAATTTGATTCACCTTCAACCTCTAACGTTTTCTGCCTTACTCAGTTCAATCTGGGACGGTAGCTTTTTTTAGGCAAATAAAATATAAAATATATGATATGACAAAGGAATAGAAAAGAAATATATAATGAAACCTTAGCAAAAATAATGATATTTTTCATAGATAAAATATCTTTTGAATAACTGAAACATAGACGAAAATAAGCATACAAAAATGCTTCGAATTTCATCTCTGTTTTTGATTTATATATTGTGTTTTGTTTAACGATCCAAAGCAAACGTTTCTGACTTGCAGTTTCATAAAAATCGCAGAGTTTGACACGTCTCCACAAAAAATACTCTGTTCTATGGAAATAGATGCTCGTGGCGCCAGGTGTGGCAGTACCGCCTTAGCCACCCAAACCGTGCTACATACTCTGATTGTCGGTTGAAGCGGGCAGGGTATCGCACGTACTCTCACATATTTATGTAGAAAACATTGTCTTGTAAACCGCTTTAATTTAAAATTGTCTATTAATCTGTTGCAAAAATATTTTCCAAATATACTCTTCTTGAGTTGCTTGAAAATAGCATATTACTTACATAGCATATTATTAACACTTGGAATGTGGGCGATCATGGAACTCCACAATCTACTATCCTTTGTTTCTGTTGAAACTTGAATAAAGCATGGAATAATAATAATACAACACAAAATGTACTTAAATAAAATGTATTGAAACAAGAAAGGGTACACAATATTTACAGATTGTTTTGGTATATTCTTGGGAAGACCGTTCCTGTAGAATTGGTTTGATCTCTTCTTCCTCCCGCGTCTTCCCGGTACCAACCACATTTATATGGTCGGTACTCCACTATGTAAATTAGGTGGATCGTACCACAACAGTTTCTCTAAACAATTATTGTAGCTTTACAATCTATCCCAGACCCTATTCTGTCATCTATTTACACAAGTTCGTTTGGTAGAATACTCTATACTTCCCTCTAGTCCTCTAACTTTTCGTATGCCCGAAATCCTGCAAGATTTTTTTCTCTTCAACTTTATAGTTGTCATTCTGAGTAAAATTAGTTTCTTTTTTTTTGCTGCAATTACATTCATAACATTTTTGTTGCTAACATGTTCTTTGCATAGTATTCTCAAAATTTTACTAATGAACTACATTTCTTTTAGAACCTTTCCCCTTGAGGCAATTTTAAAGCACTAGAATTTCAAATCCTCACAATATTTGATTAAATTGTTTTAAAATCGTGGGGAGTATTTTGTATTTTGAATAATAAAACTTTATTTTTTTTCAAAACCTACGCCGCTTAGTAAAACCAACTCTATTTGTACTCCATTACGTATTTGCCCTTCAGAATAGATTCACTACCATATAGGAGGTTTTATATGAAATTGCAGTTTAAACCTTTTTTTCCTAATTTAATGTGCATGTTTCCCTACATATAAGACAATAAACGGCGTCTCTTACCACTTAACCTGTAATCCTCTACCTTGAATGGCTCTTAGGCATGGTACAGGATGAACATTACTATAAAAAATAAAACTTTTTTATCTGATCTTCTTCATAGATCTTTCCCTTTCTTTGTTTCTCTACTGCTATTTCGACATCGCCGCCATTTTCTAGTTTTGCCGCCACTCTCATTAACAGTCTACTGCTTTTCACTAGATTAGAGAATGAAGAGAGCCATAACCTCGTAACAAAAGATCTTTCGTTTTTACGAGTGAGAGACTTTATGACTTGACTTCGTGGAGGTTAACAGCAGGAATAGACAGAATGAACAATTTCGGTTAAAAGAGTATCTCATCTGCATTTTCAGCCTCGACGAATCGAAACACATTTCAGAATGTTTAGTTTATTATCTAATATATTAGAATAGAAGGGCATTTCAGCGTGGGGTAGCGTCTAGCCTGTTAATCTTATTGAACTGTACTAATGAGCAGCGAGTTCGATCCTAACTGGGTTTCTTATAATTGTGTCCAAACAAAGTACGTTTTAGTAAATAAAAATAGAAATAACATGAGATGATCGAAGAGGTGGATTGCAGATGTTTTTAAAACATTTTTAGCAGAAGCAGTTATAACTATCCCAGATTATTGTAACATTAGTGTATCATTACTATATATCTAATAAACTGACTTGTCAACTTTTGTCCTACCAGTTTGAAGCAGACGACTATAAGAGCTCTTTCAACACACCCTTCTAAACACTGCTTCACAAAGCTGACTAGTTTTCAGAATGCAATCGGGATGCGAACACAATTGGCAAGCTCACTATGCAATAAAGATATATACTGATAGTGATGGCCGTCAAAATTTCCCTCAGCTTGCTCCCAGTGACTTTTGGTTGTTCGTCAAGCTGGAGGAGAACCTCAGAGGAAGCCATTTTGAAGGAAGCTCTGTCAAGTGTTCTGGACACCGTCACTTAGGATGACTTCCAGAAGGGGGGTTTTCACTAAAGATCCTACATGGAAGGGGATTAGAGATTTGTACTGCTTTTTTTTTACAGTGAGAGTCGCCCTTTACAAGGCCCGGGGGCCACTCGAGGTAGAGAATTACGTTAGGAGGCCATTTGTGTGTATAGATGAGGGAGAAAACGACTAACCTTAGCATTGAATAGGTTAAGATTGTAGTGATCGGGGAAACATCCTGTTGCGTGTCGATTCCACAGGGCAGCGGTTCGCGGGAAGACGCCTATATAGTGGAACTCACTTCTCATCGATGAAATATGGCGGGAATAATGGTGGTTTGCTACAATGCAAGCGTTATAGCATGTTCGTGACATGAACGTTTGCAGGACCAGGGAATGTAGTTCGTCCGAGCACTCTCCATGGAAATAAGGGTAGAGCAGGGAGAGGCTTGCCACATTCCACCTGTGGGAGAAGCGTTGAAAGTGAACAATAATTCGTCATCCATAAGGGCTCGGAAATGCTTTTGAGCTCTACCAAGGCTGTAAAGTGGAGTCTTGTAAACTCCCGCTTAAATATGACAACACTACGCCAATTTTCCAATTGATCTGGCTCTTGTAAAGGTAGAGTCAGGTACTTTGAAATTATTAAATGTCACTCCTGAAAAGTCTTAAAACCTCTGGAATGCATCTCATATCTCCATTATTTACATGCGAACGAATGTCGTCATCTTTGTTGTTACTATCAATACGTTTCGGCCGTTTTGCACTGCGCCTTTTTCAGGTCCCTATCGACCCGGATAACCAGCGGCTAATTTAGAACTGAGACGTTTTATTTAATATGCATGGGAAGCTTGTTCCTGTTCGCAC